>CM060069.1:28313836-28516336 GCA_030533445.1 Cyprinodon diabolis | reverse complement strand
ATGTATTTATATATATGTATATGTATATATATACATACACAAAGATAACTGAAAATGAATGCTTTATTAGATTGAAAATTGTTCCTTCCCATTAACTTATAAGTCAGTTTCAAGGGAATTGCCTCACTGGTATTTGTAAAGGAAGTAATGTAGCGTCCAGGAGGAGAAATGTGATTCTCATCATTCCCTTTCAGTTTGGGATTATTTACACTTTAATAGCCACAAGGATGCAGAATGAACTTTATGCGGTTCTGTTTGTGAATATAGATGTTGTTCAAATGTAGTAGTGTACTATTTGTCTTTAGCTCTGCAAATTGTGAAAAAATAGTTTGCCCTTCATGTAATCGAAACATATTCATGATAAAAGAGAAAATTCAGGTTTTTAAGAAAATACTGACTAAGTTATAAATAACCAATCGATAAGATCAATCAACTTAAGATTAATGATTAATGAATGTGCCTGTGGAGTACAGAGCTTCATTGGAACGTCAGGACTACCGATATACATGTATTGCACAAGTAGGATGGAAAATTCAACCAATTAGGTTTCTGGGGACTGTTTATATGCTTGAGTGTTTTTTTTTCTTCTATTTCCTCCTCCATCTCTTGGAAGCCAGTGTCTAATCTTTCTCATCGGAACTCCATCCCAGGGTTTTAACTGAAGCTTTGCCGACTGAAGGAGCTTGCTTTGTTGTGTGTGTACTCTCTGGGGACCACAAAGATTATCTGTAGACTAGATAACTGTAAATACCAGACACTGCAAAAGCAGGTTTGATAAATCAGGTGGTTGTGGATCAGGAGTCAAGTGGAAGGTCAGCAGATAGACCCCTTGCATCTTTGAATGCTTAAGTGTCCTTGAATGAGCGGTGGCTGCCCCTACTGATATTTTATGTGACTTCCAAACATAAAGTAGGGCATTACAGTCCAGTTAACCTCTTACACCCTCAGGGGGTATAAATAAATTTCTGCCTGACAAAAACACACAAAAGTAAATCACTTATAGCCTCACAGCTATTAGAGTTAAGAAGAAACTTTTGGTACCTCTGTAAAGGTAAGATGTCATAGAATGGTTTTCTGCTGTCAGCACCATTGTAGCTTTGACCCTGCCTGAAATATTAGGGACAAAATACAAAATATTTTGCATTTTTTGAACCTCGCCAAAATTTTCTTTGAAATAAACACTACAAAACACTACCAAAATATTATTTATAGCACAAAAAAGTAGTACAGACTTTTAAATCTAAATGTTGTGTAAAAATATACCAAATTTGGACTCAATCAGATGAATCATATTTATTTTAGAATGGTATTAGTGAGAAATTTCTTAGGCGGAGAGGCCATTTTGGCACATTTATCCAAAAATGTCACCAAACTGTGCCAAATGTGTTTTTTACATCAATACTGGGGATTTGTTAAAATTACGAGGTCACGTAGCAGCTGGACCCACCGGTGGGTCCGTAGGGTTCTAGGGGTTAAAGAAAGGTTCTTACGCTTTATGAACATGAGGTATTTCTCCACATGATTTTCACATCTGGAGCTTTACGCATACCATTTTTTATGTAATTGTCTGTAGCTCATTCAAAGTGGATGCACATCATCTGTGAACAGAGACAGAGTTAAACTATTCTATTGTGGGCTGTATTTTAGGGATTATTTTCCTGCTCAAAGGTAACCACCTTTCAAGGATTTGTTTGACCTCCATTAATTTTGTCCGTCAGTCTGCTTTGACTCAGCATTGTCCATACCAAGGTGAGACATTCTCACAGCATGATTCTGACACCACCATGTGTCATTTACACTACCCTTGAAAAACCGTGCCGAGACCGGCCGAGCTCAGTAACTGAGATAATTTATTGTGTGTAAATGGAAAGCAAACTGAACTGAACCGAGCTAGACACAATTGAACAGAGATAACTGCAGACCAGTTCCAGAGGTGGGCTCGGCTCGGTTTTTCCCTAGCTCGGTTCTCTGATAACAACAGCGCATGGGTAGAACGCATCATCTCCGTCTGGCTGCACATCCCGATTCACACTCCATTCCAGTAGTTGGCGGTAATGCCCCTCCGGAAGTTGCTTGCCAACCAACATAAAACAGAAGAAGAACAACTATAAACATCCACGAAAGTTGCCGTCTTCGCCTGACCCTTCGCGAACACTGAAGTACAGCAATAATAATCAAGCATAACTTTCTGAATGTGACGGGCACCGCCATTTTGATTTGCTTGATTCCCTCCTCCTTCGTCTTCTTATTCTTGTGTTTTATGGCGGTTGGCAAACAACTTTTGGTGTATTACCACCACCAACTGCTTGATTTCCTCCTTCAATACTGGCAGTAATACCGCAGATCGTCACTGGGAGGCGAGGAGTCGAGGAACTGAGATAGCGTGATGTGTAAATGGTCATCAGAACCAAGCTCGGTCTGGTTAACTGATCCGAGCTCGTACCGGTCTCAGCATGGATCAGTTTTTCAAGGGTAGTGTAAATAGGGTAATTGTGTGTTTTCTTTAAACATACTGTTTTGCATAGAGGACGAAAAATAAAACAAAGGACATTCTTCTTTTTAAACAGATTTCTTTATGTCGCTCTTCCATTACGGCTAGATATGGCTAATAGATATCCGTTAAAAGGATCCTTCCACTTGAGCTGTGGAACTCTGTGCCTCCTCCAGAGTTAACATTGGGGTCTCTTGGCTGAGGTCTTTAAAGAACAGCTAGAATTATACAGCAGATATTCTTTAAAGCTTTCAGTTAATGTTGAAGAACGCAAATGAATGCTACAGTTTTCATATTTTCATTCGGAAGCATTTTGAAAAATAAATCTTGTTGAGAGGCATTTTAAACTAGAAAATTCCTCCTTCATAAAAAATAAAACACCAAATAAGCTGATCAATGCTACCATTATTAGACTACTTCCTGGAGGAAATCAGATTTAACCCACAAGAAAAACAAAATAAATCTGAATGTGCATTAGATTTTTTATTTAGAGATAATTTTTATTTGAATAAATGGTAAATAGTTTTTATGTTTTAGATATTCAGTAAATATTTGCAAGCAATTCTCATGTTTGAGGTATATCTTGACAGCAGTTATATGTCTTTACAAATCCAGTCATCATATACATTCAATGCTACACATGTGCACATCTTTAGAGGTTTATGGCTGTGGCTGTACGTAATAGTGTAATATTACTACTGTGTTTGGGTGTGGGCGTTTATGGTTAGGGTGTAGTCTTTTTTTGTATGGGACTTGGCTATCTAGTAACTGTGGGACTTTTTAGAAGTGTAAGTACGAGAGTGAGAAGAAAAACTACCATCAAGCAGCTAGAAGCATCCTTCTTTGTTGCTAATGGAAACTAGAGGTGAGTAGAGTGCCTGAGTACCTGTCTGTCTCCATGATCCCATGGACCTCCTACGCACACAAATGCTTTCTCTCACAGGCCTCCTCGGACGCAGTCAGCCCTTTCTTTATTTCTTTCCCTCAATTTTCCTGCTGTCTATTTTGGTCAACTGGTGGCTCGTTCCCACAGTGCTGTTGTTCCCATGGTTATCGCCACAGAGATAGCGATTGGGGTTGGGGAGGGGGTTGGGGTTATGGTGGTGGGATTGACAGAGAGCGGGAGAGACAGCGTTGCTCTGTTCGAAGAGATAGAGAGCCTATGTGACTGTAGAGGAGGTGGGAGACGCTGGGGGGTTGGGGTGAAGGGCAAGGAGTTGAGTATGTGTGAGAGTGTGTGATGTACAGCTCCCATCAGCGTCACAGGTGGCCGGTGAGGATTTAGCCAACATGCGTTTTTGTTAGCCAGTGCTTGATTTTTTTTTCCATTTTAAGGGGCAAAATTCATGTTATTGAAAGGAGGACTAAGTTAAAATAAAATGATGTATATCTTCCCAAAGTCAAACTGTTTGTAACATTTGAGGCCATGTTGTGAGAAAAAAAATGAGATGTGGTATAGAAATTGAGGTGGCAAAGGAAGTGGTGGGGAGGGGGAGAAACCGCAAGATGGGTAGGGGGTGGGTGAGGGCCAGCAAAAAGAGAGTGCAAACGAGCATGAGAGGGAGGGAGGGGGGTAGTCCGAGGCTCCGAACGAGGGATGTATTCAGTTCCCACACTTCTAATTACTGTGTCACTGGAGACTGAAAGGGGACTGCCCCTGGCCCTAGGGAATTTGCTGGAGCCAGTCGGAGAAAGGGTGCAGAGATGGAAGAAGGGAAGGGGATGGAGGAGACGACGAGAGGAAGTCAAGGAAGAGGTGAAGTACATTCTCTCCTTCGTCCTCTCTTTTGGTTCTACTTCACTGCATTCACACCACAGATGAACCCCTTCAGCTTGAGCCCCCAACCCACTCCCCCATACCCATATACCCCAACCTCTCATCCTGAGCCCACTCCTCCTTAACCCCCAAGTCTAGTCTTTCTCTTACGCCTTTGTTCTCAGTCTTGTACCACTTCCTTTTGAACCCCCACCTCCCTGCTTTCCTAATGCCATGAGCCTCTCCTGTATCTCCTGTTGACATGGACAAGGCTCCCAGAGACACTTTGATGTGAGTTTGAATTCACACAGCCACACACATGCTGGTGACTTATCCAGTATCATTATTACCACTTAACCCCATGCCCCTTCTCCTCTTTTGATGCTCTTGTCCAACTTTACAATAGCCAGCCTGCTGAGTTCTTCACATCCTAATAAGGCTGTTGGATATAACTGTGAAATTATAGCTCTTTATTTGTACGATGATGTTCTCATGTGGTATGAACATGTGTTTGATAGACTAAATAAAATGGGATCACTCTTAGTAAACTTAACACTTCACATTAACAGCATCACTACATGAATCCTTGGCGATCTGATATTATAAAAGCCCATTCACCTTTCCTTTTTGCAGCTACAGAAGATTAATTCAGAAACTCAATCTTGTGTTACGCATATTTATTACACAGCGTATGTGTAATGGATTGTTTGAAGACAATACTGCAATCGCCTTTTTATGTTTGTGTTGGTGTATAAGTCTTCAACTGCAGTTCAGAAACCTGCATGAATCCTTAATCCAATATGGAATGACTAAACTGCTGGAAGTGACCTGAAAAAAACAGAATTAATTTACTCCCAGAGCTGGATTTTATTCTACCCACAGCAGACCACAGAGGCTTTTAGAATACCACCTCTATGGCCTCTGAGATGGAGGAGACATATAAATCACAAAAGCAAGGCAAGCAGAGCTGTCTATCTACATGGCTGCAGGATAACCAACATAAAACAACTGGGTCCAGTCTCCTCATGGCTGACCTTAGGTCTCTCATCAGTTAGCTGGAAGAGCTTTGACTGAAGTTCATCTTATTCAAGATGGACAATTGTTAACCAGCCTCCATCAGACCTTACTAGATAACATTTCTAATGCTGCAGTGGAACATGTTTTGTTTCAGGCAAAAAATTGCAGATGCAGGGAAGATCAAGTTCACCAATTGGAGAATTTATCTCCCTCATTATTATAGCAGTCTACATGCCACTAAGAGCTAATTGTATTTTAGCCCTGGAGGAGCTGTACTGTCCGATTAGTACAGCTCATCTGCAGAACCAAGCCCAGCTTCCTCAACCTTAGGGATTCGCTCAAATATGTGGTATTCTTACAGTTCGATGGATTCCACAATGTCTTGGGGATATGAAAGTGTTCAGAGATCTGCACATCAGATCTAAAGACAGGTGAAGTCCTGGTTTACCTAGAAAATGCTTTGGTCCAGTCTGTGAAGTTTGCAGGAGATCTGAGAAGCAGGGGAAGACTGACAATCTGGAGTATCAGGACAACGACTTTGATCAAGTCGTGCTCGACTTGGAACAAAAAACATCAATGCTGTGTATGCATGTCAATGTTATCTGCCTTGCTGAAGCACCCACAAAGTCTGCAGTGGTGAATAAGAAAAAGCAGGCACAACCCTTTCCCCCCGCTCTCTTTTTTGTTTTACACAGAGTTAAGAGGAAATTTGTAGAGAGAGGTTTAAAAAGATGATAGAAATAAGAAAACTGGTAAGACAAAAAAAAGCAGTCAGAACAAGAGAAGTTGGTTCCACTATTAGGATGCTAAAGTAGCCAAAACTGACTTAATAAAACAATAGTTTAAGTTCTAAAAAAGGATAAGGCTATTAAAAAATAGGTTCTGGAGAAACAAATGTCTGTTTACTGCTAGTCCAGGAATGTCATTTTTCTGTAATAGAGTTGCACTTGTGTTTAATGTTTATATTTCTGTTAGACTTTAATCTTACAATCTAATTCATTAAGATGGCACTAAAGACAAACTTATTTTCTTTATACAGGCAACAGAATATCCTTTAATCAGAGTAATAGTATTTGATTTGTGTTGTAAGCATTACTGCATTATCAACTACTAAAAGGTTAACAAAAAATTTACGTTGTCAATAAATTTGTAATTAGTTACTCCCAACTAAAGTAGAAAAGTTTCCATCAAAGTTGCAGCTTTACTTTTATTGCACAGAGGAAAAAAGTGGTTACAGTGCTAGCAGATATAGCTATTCTCTAAATGGTTTATCTTAGGCAGCATCTCACTTTTTTTGCTACACTTTTTTTACCTCAGTTAAAACCCAGTTTTACTACACCTTCATCTTGTTATATTGCAACAGTTAAATTTTTTTTTGAGGTATAGCCCCAGTCTAATCACTTAAAAATATGCTAGTTTTAGTCATTTATTATAGTATCATTTAGTTTTTTTAGTTACTTACATTTAAACTCATATTGTAACTGTATGAGATGGTATCTAGTTCGCATTATTCGCACTTTCAGCAGCTGTTTTTGGCTCCTCTGAAACTTTATTAGGTCGCAACCCAGCTAAGAGTTCAGACATTTGGCTTCTAGACCAGGGGACTACCATAATGTCTGAATGGGGTCATACGGCTCTCTAAAATGTCCTTTTCTCTGTCAAAAATTCATGTGGCAGTGGTTTCATCAATGTTCTGTCATTGCTCTTCCGGAGAGAACAGAACAGCAGCAGCAGCAACCACTCCTGTCAATATTTACAGTCCTGAATGAATCACTCTGCATTACAATAACATTCCCTGCGTGCCTTCACATCAGCAAGAGATTTGAAAAATAAGGGAAAGGGAAGGGGGGGCTGCTAGAAGGGTGAAGAATGCAGCAGCAGTGATGAACGTTGAACAACAGAATCTGCCGGTGGCTCTCCCATGACGAGGCATGCGCCCACAGAGTCAGTTCGGGTTGATTCGTATGGTGCGTGGAATTTCGGTTTGATTGTGTGGGTGTTTGACAGTTTGAGAGGTGTTAGCGCTTGCCCAAGAAAGTTGTGGATGTTGTAATGGTTGGTTGATTGGCTGCAGTGAAAGCATGGGAAAAATGAGTTTATTTAGGCTGCTCTTTCTGTATGAACATGAGTAATACTCATGCTGTTGAGGCAAGCAGACAGAGCAAACCTTAACTGACAGTTCAATGGTCAGCCTGTAATTTAATTATGTTTTTCTTATGCACCATGTTAAACCTATGTATGTATGTATGTATGTATGTATGTATGTATGTATGTATGTATGTGTATATATATATATATATATATATATATATATATATATATATATATATATATATATATATATATATACGTATATATATATATATATATACACATGTATATATATATATATATATATGTATATATATATACATATATACATATATATATTTACATATATACATATATATATTTACATATATACATATACATATATATGTATATATATATACATATATATGTATATATATATACATATATATGTATATATACATACATATATATATACACATATATATATATATATATATATATATATATATATATATATATATATATATATATATACATATATATATATATATATATACATGTGTATATATATATGTGTATATGTATATATACATATGGTTCTGGGATTTTTACTCACCGTTCTTGTGATCATTTTGACCCCACGGGGTGAGATCTTGCGTGGAGCCCCAGATCGAGGAAAATTATCAGTGGTGTTGTATGTTTTCCATTTTCTAATAATTGATCCCACAGTTGATTTCTTCACACCAAGCTGTTTACCTATTGCAGATTCAGACTTCCCAGCCTGGTGCAGGTCTATAATTTTGTTTCAGGTGTCCTTTGACAGCTCTCTAGTTTTGGCCATGGTGGAGTTTAGAGTGTGACTGTTTGAGGTTGTGGACAGGTGTCTTTTATACTGATAACGGGTTCAAACAGGTGCCATTAATGAAGGTAACGAGTGGAGGACAGAGGAGCCTCTTACAGAAGAAGTTACAGGTCTGTGAGAGCCAGAAATCTTGCTTGTTTGTAACTGACCAAATACTTATTTTCCACCATATTTTGCAAATAAATTCTTTAAAAATCAGAGAATGTGATTTTCTGGATTTTTTTTTCTCATTTTCTCTCATAGTTGAGGTATATCTATGATGAAAATTACCGGCCTCTCTCATCTTTTTAAGTGGGAGAACTTGCACTATTGGTGGCTGACTAAATACTTTTTTGCCCCACTGTGTATATATATATATATAAAGCTTAGTGATTGTCTATCAATAAACTGATAAATGGACATTTTCATAAACTGAGTTTAAACACTACATCATTTTTTTTTAACAATTTAAAGTGCGAGCTGTATTAAATACTTTCCGAATAGACCAAAAAAATCTTACATATTATTTGATTTGGATGTATTTTAAAGATATAACGTAACAGAAACCTATTAGGCTCATGAACGAAAAAATGTGAATGAAAAAATGTATAGACATGTAAAACTATCATTAAAACACTGGGTATGTCACTCTGCATTTCTAGCATTTAGATAATTGCAATTAACCTTTATATTCAGTACAATTTTCTTCATCAAATTGCTCCGGTCACTTTCTCTGGACCTTTGAGTCATGTTTGCATGAAAAATGTATATATATGAACTACAAACATCTATCCAGGAAATAAAAAAAATTACTGCAATGTGGAATTTACACACACAGCAATTAGACTAAAATATCACTAAAACAAAGTCCTTCCAAATAGTTTGTTGCATTTGTGATTTTGTTCACATTGATATTGCCATCAGGTTTGTAGTTTTGATATAATTTATGGGCTTGGTAAATTTAGTTGTATTTGTAGTTATTTAGTACTTAAAGTTTGACTAAAGATAAAATTTGCTTGTTACAAATTAGTTGATTTAGTGTTTCTCAAGCTATTCCCCAATGAGGAGCTTTGTGAACTGCTCTCCTCTGGACTGATTTTGTGAGCTGTTGGTTTCAGAGCAGTCTCAGTTTTCTGACGTCTCGTGAAGAGTGAAAAAAGGAGCACTTTTGGAAGTGAAGAAAGAAAGGTTAGAGGTGAGGGGACAGCTAAATAAAAGACACTGTAGAAAACATAGTGAGGGGGTAGATGGATCTTAAAGAAAGAGAAGAGAAAAGAAGGGGATTGAAGGAGCTTTTGGGGGTTAAGGTTGAATGTGCCACAGGGGAGCATTAGTTCTGTTTGTGTCATGACTAGAGTGTTATTTACTAAGATTTGGCTGTGACTCTCTTCATTACCAAGTCAGGAAGAACCAGAATTATGGACTGGGAGGAAGGAAAAACAAAAATGTTGAGGCAAGAGCTCAGTCTTCTGTGGAAGCCAATATATTGGATAAAATGAATGGTTACTTTTTTGCATATTTACCATAACAAGACTGCATGGCTGGAGGTATGATATGGCTCATGCCCACATTGAGTAAGCAAAAGAGAGAGCTATATAGAAATATACTACATACATCGGAGAAGCAATGAAGCTGAGTGAGTGAAAAAACAGTAAGATACAAGGAAAGTGGCTCATGAATGACTTAAAATGCATTTTTTTGAGTTTTTTAACTTTCTTTGTTGTTTTTCTTTTTTTTTGAGTTTTTACGGAAATATTGGCTTGTTTTTTTTTTGGTGTTTTTTTATTGGACAGTAGGCTGAAAGTAAAGGGGGTATGAGAGAGGGGGAGAGACAAGCGGCAAAGGACCACAGGTCGTGAGCTCAGAGTTTCGCTAACCACTGCTCCACCTGCACGCCCCAACTTTCTATTAAAAAAAAATAGAATAAATTATACACATTTTTTCAGCCCATTCTATAGACCAATGTGTCAGCATATTTAGCACCATAAATAATATAATAAAAACTTTCTGGTTTCTACTGGTGTTCAGTTAAAGGTGAAATAAGTTTTTTAAAAGAATAAAGAACACCTCTTTGTTGGTTATGATTAGATTAGATCTAGCTATTTTTTTATGAACAGATCTCTGAATTTCTGTTTCACAGACAATAGGGTTATAAATATGTTTAAATCATTTAAGAGGATTATATAACATTATTTAAGAATAATGTCTCTCTCTGGCTGAATCTGAACTTTTTTTTTCTCGTTTTCCTGGAAGAATTGGGGGCGATATTACTGTGCAGGTGAGATGAGCGGGTGTATGAATCAGTCAGGGAGGGGTGTGCTTTTTTCCTGTGTGAGCTGCTTGTTTATTTCTTACATCCTCCGATTGCCTGATAAGCATCTGAGTGTTTGTAGGTACATATGCGTGAGGGAGGTGTGCCAGAGGAAGGTGTGTGTGATGTCAAGCCCAGACAGGCTCCACTTTGGTCCAGGTTTAGATTTCTGTCAGGTTGTAATGATTAGTTAACGGAGTTGGCAATTGTCTCAGACTGTCAGGCTAAGATACAAGCCAGATACCAATAGGATGCCGAGTGCATACAGAAGTCATTTGACTATCTCCTTCAGTTTCCTGCTCCAATTAAAATAGACGGTGAGGATACTACACATTGGGGGGGTATTTAACACCATATATATATCCTGATATGATTTCTTTCAAAACTGTGGTTAAGTTTTTACTTAACGGTGCGTTATGATGTGAAAGATAAGCAGTGCCGTGAAAAACTATTTCCCCCATCTCACTTTTCTGTTTTTTCAATAAGCGCTCAAGTTTCAGGTCATCAAACCATTTTATATCAGAGATAATAAGACAAGTAAATACAAACAAACCAAGATCGAATATTGATTTAATTAAGGAGAAATGTTCAAACTAAACTGTCAAATAGAAACAAAAGTTTGAAGGACATTTTTTAAGTCTTAAGACTTTCTCTCCAAAATTAGCAGGTTAACCTTTTTTTTCAAACATCGTCGTCCCGCTATCAATCGGCATTTGGCTCCCTTCCGACCGGCAAAAAAAGCTGGGTCTGTTCCACCAGCTGGCAAGCTGTGTGGCATCTGTCCGACCCATTGTTGGGTGTCTCGTGACGCCATCACTCTGTGTCAGCAATTATGATGTCACCAGTGCGACAGAAATCAGGAAAGTAAACAATGGAGAGCCACATGGAAGGAAGCCAGGGCTTAGTAACTTTTCTTTATTGTTTCATTCTTCTGTCCCTCTAAATCTCTCTCATCATTGCTACGCCATGTTTATCGAATGTAAGCAGATTCGTTTTGGCTTGTTAAATCAGACGTGACTGCCGCAGTTAGTTGACGTCCTTACGTTGTGCTCAATAGTTACATGTGAATTAGCTGGTTGATACGGGTCAGTCACCCACTGCCGCTTAAAGCCAATTGTTGTTTTGCCAGTGGGAAAGGGGTATTAGTTATCCACAAATATTTAGATAATCTCCAAGGTTTTGATGAAATACTGTTTCAATAGGGGTCACTTCTGCCATTTCAGAAAAAGACCTCCATACCTGCAGTCAAACATGGAGGTGATAACATCATGGTCTTGTGCTCTTCAGCTACTTCAAGACTTAAATCTCTTTGTGTAATCACGTGAACCTTAAGTTATCTTTACTGGAAACTCTAGAAGATTTATCCTCTCCATGTGTTTTTAATTTGCATCTTGGTCTTAAATCTGAAGGCTGCAACTCCTAAAAATTACCTTTCATAGCTTGGTACCAGTAACCAGCTGACCCCTTGTGCAACCAGAAGACGACGCCACAGCAGACAACACCAAAAGCTGACAATACAGTTCTATTTTAAAAGTCAAAGTGCTTTTCTGTTCATATAAAGCAGCAACAAAGGCCTCCCAAGGATGCCGCCTTTGCAGGACAATGCAAACGATGCCTGTCCCACAAGGGCTTGTAAATCTCACTGATTTCACAGCAGCAGTAGAATTTTCTGTCTGATCAGCAGAAAGAATCAGCAGTGACACAGTTTCCCAGACACGGTATCATGGGAACAACCTATATTTTTTAGCTCTTGTTCTTGACTTTCCTGTAAGGGCAGTTAAGATTTCTAGAAAGAAGAAAAAAGTAAATGTTTTATACTTCAGCAATATAAGCTACTGGGTTAATTTTTTTCTTTGTCTTTATGATTTGCTTGCAAACAGAAATCAAGGGCTATTTATTAGGAAACAGAGGTGAATCATTTCCGCTCCCCTCTTACACTCTTCCCACCGGTTCCCACGCTGCCCCTTACCTGACTAACCACAGTTTGAATTGGTTTAACACGTCATGATTGGCTGCTCAAACCATGTGACCCAAGAGACGCCGCCTTTTAAGATTGATGGAGGATTTTCCCATGGGAGCTGCCTACAGTGCTGAGAGAAAGCATGTGTCTGTCTGTTTGAGCTTGTTAAGGGGGGGAAATCACCCACCTCCTATGTTTTTTTTTTTTTTGTTGTTTTTTAAACCTCTCATCTATCCCCCCTTTTTACTCATTTTTCCATAAACTCTGATCTTTTGAAACCCTGTTACAAATTTGATCAGCTCTATAAAAGTGGCTCGCTAAAGAAACAAGACATTTTTAAAAGCAGAGATGGAAAAACATAAAATAGTCCTTTTTTTACACAAAAAGGTTGCAGAAAATACATAATTAATACATTTTAAAACATTTTTACATTTCAAAGAACAGGCCATAGTTTCATAGATTATAAAATACTATTAAACACAGAGGTGTTCAGGCACGTGAGGGACATATGAACAATCTGGAGCCATCACTTCAATTAATAGTATCAGGACCAACCAAGAGAAGATACATCGAGACTTAAAAGACATGAAAACATTTTATTTTAATTCTTGTTAAATTGATTTAATAATAATGTAATGAAAACTTGAGGAAAAAGTACTTTGTGTGTGAATGTGCCTCCCATAGCAGCTGCATGCTTGAACTTTCAAAAAGTCTGGAGTTATATTCATTCATTTGCTCATTGATTATATACTTTTACAGTAAGAAAGCATTTAAATAAGGTAAGCAGATATGCCAAACAAATTTGAATTTAATTTTGTGAAAGTTAGGTATAATCTGCTTCTGTTTAGAAAAAATAATCTTTAATTTTCTTTGAGGTTTTATTTAGTTTCTGTAAATCATGGTGGTCTTGAATAAGGTATCAAAAAGTCCAAAATTAAATAGACTGTATATTGTAAAATACTTAAAACAAACACTAGCTTTTTAATGTAGCTCTTTGTTTTTATGGCTATGAAGAATGAAAAGTTAAAAATGTTCTCCCCAGTAAAATTAGTTGTAAATTCAACCTCTCCATGACTGGATTGTAATTTGCTTGATTTAGAATTTCTTGTATTCAGGATTGCGTGTGTGAGATGATGTGTTTGTCTGCCTGCCGGAGTTCATTGCAGGTTCTGGCATGCTCCAACCTGGGAAACTTTTAGCCGAACAAATAGCTCGCCCTGTCATGCTTGTCCCCACCGTCATGATCATATGTGGAAGTATATATGATGTACTTTTGCAAATTTTGGGGCCAGTTGTCATCTTCTTTGGTTAGTCATTAGCTGGTTTATGTGACTAGAGAGAGAGAATAAAGATGGGACTATGGTGCATCAGGGGAGAAAGAAAGCCTCGTCCTTATAAAACAGACACCTCTGCTGTTCCCACACCTCCACTGTCTCTTGCAGCTTTTTCATGTCCTCACCTCAGTCGCCACAGAGGCAAACATCGCCCTGCATGTGCACACAGAGGAGACGACCTGCTTTTGTGCTGATTGGGTGTAGTCTCCTGCTTTCCTCCTGATTTTTCGCAGGTAAAGAGTGACAAGGCTTAAGCGAGCCTGTTAAAGATCTCTCTCTTATGAGCCAGATTTGATTTACTGCCCACTCCTGAGTGGAATGCTGTTTACAGGGTGGAGCTCAGGTGTGTTGACAAGGCTTTTAGCACTGACGTGTTGTCAGGATGGCTTACAGACAAGCAATGTTCGTTTTAGGGGCCGGCAAGCAGGAGGTCACTAATGTCCCACCAAGGGAGACCTTTATCGTGAAGAAGAACAGGACGGCAGGAGCGTGTGAAAATCACTCGGGCGTCAGTGGTGTCTTTCCTGACACTAACACCCTGATCGGATCTTTCAGTAACACTTGCCCCTTTTTCACACTGAAGGAGTAACCTGGGAAAATGTCTGATTGGTATCGATGTGAAAAGGTCAAGTCGAGTGAAAAATCCCTGCAAATCCTGCTTTTAGAGGGTTTAACACCTGTCTGACGCTTCATTTGGGAGCTATGAAAAATCGCTGAGGTGAACCTTCCTTCTAATGCTGAATCAGTTGGAAAATTAATCTTCTGCTGCCGGCTGGTAAAAACATCCAGATACATACCTTCAGGTTCAACCTAATGAAACAGGGTCGTAGGCTGGTGATGTTTTTCCCCAACTCATCAAATATTTCACCATCTCCCACTAAACCTTTACATCTGTTTTTTGTTATTATCTAAAGCTATAAATAATTACTAAAAGTAATTATTAAATTATTGGATAATCTTTCACTGAGAAAAAAAGATTACTTGTTCTCCTCAAAATCAAGAAAATTGTTACTTT
The DNA here is from genome assembly GCA_030533445.1 of Cyprinodon diabolis. Classification (NCBI taxonomy): domain Eukaryota; kingdom Metazoa; phylum Chordata; class Actinopteri; order Cyprinodontiformes; family Cyprinodontidae; genus Cyprinodon; species Cyprinodon diabolis. Next base: position 28,501,538 of record CM060069.1, on the reverse strand, counting down.
TTGTCTATTTTCAAATAAAAAAATAAGTACATTTTGACATGTCTTAAGAGTTCAACTTTAAGATTTGTTTTTTTATTGTTGTAATGGGTAAGATTTAAGTCCATATTTTTAGCATTAGAAAAATGTTTCATCTCCTGTATTTAAGAATGAAAGTGTGTCCCTGTGGACATGTGATTCGGTGGTTTTCGTATCCCTTGTTTTTCAAAATAAAGGTTTGAAGTGGATTATTTTTTCTCTCATATCTCTCATCTGTTGCTTTTCTCTTGTTGTTTTCTCCAGGCATGTAACAGTGATCAATATGTGGCGATTCCCAGAGCTAACATGGTAACAATGCTCAAAGATAAAGGTATACTACACTCAACTGAAAATTTAGTAATAGGATTATTTAGATTATCCTCCTCCTGCTATTATTTATTTATTTTTGCTTCCAGTTACCTTTATCTGTAGGACATTTAAAATGAATTGGTTTTATTGGGTTTCACCAGGATTTCTGCAGGATCACAACACTGAGGGGATGCTGGAGAAATCCTGTCAACAGGAAGAGCTGAGGCTCAATGACACTGTGACCCTCAGCACGACCCCTGAACCCCCCAGGTACGCCACTCAGTGTCGCTGGGCCTCCCTTTCAGGACTGGATCGTGACACCCTGACCTTTCCCGGAGGGTCACCTATTCAGCTGCACACCGTGCCCCCCGGCCTGCTGCAGAGGATACCGCTGTTCTACGTCTGCACCAGATGTGGCAAGGTGTTCTGGGAAGGCTCTCACTTTGACCGTGTCCTCTCTATGTTCCAGGAAGTCTTACACGTAACAGATGAGGACAGTATCTCAGCTGCTGGGCAATAGACACAATGCCCAGAGCAACTGGTGCCATGTTCTTAAGAGTACTGTTAATTTGTCCAGTTTTTTTTTTTTTACTTGAGTGAGAAATGGATGAATGGTCTTTTTAAAAGTTTTAGATTGTTTTTGTTTTATGTCCATATTTATATTATTTGATTCAGATTTGGTAGTCTTTTCAGGTTGAGAGTATTTATTTTTCTGCACTATAGCATGCAGCCAGTGTATGGCTCTATCACTCTTTGAGCCACCAAGTCAAAGGGCAGAATTAGAGTGCAGGTTAGAAGTGGAGTGTAAGAGGAGCTGCACTGGTGCTACTTTCACTTGCTCGTTCTGGGATGCCAGCTTTGTTGATATAAGGAATTGTTAATTTTTTTTAACCAGTGTTAACAAGGTCTTAAGTGGAGAAACAATGCCACACTATGACAAACATCCACCATACTTTATGTTATTTTCTCCATGTTTATTTGTTTCACACCAGATGTTTAGCTGATGTTGATGTAAATTTCTGTTTTAGTTTGTTCTGACAAAATAAGTTCCAGTTTTAGTCACAGTAGAATTACATAAACTTCAAGTCAGGTTGAAATTTAGATTGTTTTATTGGTATTATATTTCCAGCCTACTTACAGAGCATGATGGCAAAAAGAAAAATCTGTTCTTATCAGCGTCGGAGTTCAATTTGTACACTAAAAGTGTACCTTTCTTAAAAGAAAAGCAATCCTCTTTTTTTCTTCCTTTTTTTCTAGAGCGTTAAACATTTAAAGATGAAGTTTAAAAACAAATGAAAGTGTAAATTACGAATACTTCATTTACAGAAGTGAGGAGCATAGAAACCAAATGTTGGTACAGCTAGACATCTCAAACCAACATGTGTCAATAGTATATTGTTTTTTTTCATGCTACTGAAGAAAATTTCTCAAATGTTTTTTTGTACAAATTTTCTGTGCTGCCATTGAAATCAAACGCTCTTCAATTGAGAGTACGTTAAATGTCTAAAATGCCTGATGGTTCAGACAATACAACAATAAACTGATTTTTCATTTCATTATTAAACTGAGAGCATATTGTGACTTGTTTCATTCAACATGGATTTTTTTGTTTTTTTTTTCTAAAGCAAATCGGGTGGTTATGAAGTAAAAATGGACTGAATGATGAGATCGTCTAAGATTCACTGATATCTGTCAGGTGTAACATTACGCAAAAGAAGGGTCACATCTCTAGAGGAGGAGAGAAGAAGAACTGTTCACATACCAGGAGAACCCTTATATTTTTTCCACCTGTAAATTTGTTCAACGGTATGAAATGAGGCTTAACCCAACGGGTTAAAGCCTGAGATTTTGGAGACGTGTAATGAGTTTCAGAAGACTCAACTTTATATATCCTTTGGGATTACTCCTTCAAGGAAATTTTGGTTCCAGTAGCTCATATAGAGTACAAAGAGTTGAAGCAAGATGCCAATAAAGATAGAAATACGACAATATAAAAAGAGTATATATACTACAAAAGAGCATAAAAAATTTTGTAAAGTCCTTGGAGTATGTTTCCTTTAGATATAAAAATATCTGCACAGTAGAGAGCTAAGGGAAGACTACACAGTAGTTGACTTGGATTATTGCAATTGTACTGCAGAGATGTACTGACCTTATAAATAAGTAAAAAATTACACAGTGAGAGAGAAGAGTATTGCACATGAATGACAATAGGTATTGTTTTACATAAGATGTCCAGGAGGAGGGGGGGTGACCCTTATTATAATTATTAATATAACCAACACTATCATGATTAAACTAAAAACCAGTTATAGAAATCATCCATCTCTTGGTTTTTTGCTGCTTTTAAATGGCTCAGTGATTTTCAAAAACATTGGAAATGTGAATAGAATACAGATTTTGAGAATAAAAATGTTGAGTCTATATATGTGTGTATATATAATTACCGGTAATAAATTATATTAAATTTATTATCGGTAATTTTTTTTTTTATTCCCGAGTCACTTTGAATATGCTGTTATTTTTTCCTTACTATTGTAAAGCATTTACATAACCTTGTCATAAACCAATTATTTATCAAATAATTTGAAATTGACTTCAATTCATTCTTTGCTTAAAAAAATACTATTTTAAAATCTGACACGAAAATCAGAGTATATTTTGGATTGCTTTAATTATCTTCAGTCTTTAGCCTGAAAATTAATCACTTTCATTTATTTTTATTTGGAACTTTATGGCTTTGATTACCCTTTTTCCCCCACCCCAAATATCCAACTTATTCCCTTAATTAACTGGTTTTGATTCACTTTAAATTTGAAAATAATAATACTAATAATAGATATGGTTTCTGTCCCATGTGTACTGTTTGGCACGGGCAAATACAGGAGACAAAATCTCAATCTGTTAGAAAAAAAAGTATGACAGTTTGACGGATTACAGCCACGATAAATGGAATAAATAAATAAAATACTTTACCCAAAACATATTTTGGGTCGATATTTTTGGATACTTTTTTTTTTTTTTTTTTGCCACAAGAAAAAGGGGAATGCATTTAAAAGTTTTAAGAGCATGTGAAAGATTTCACAGGGAAGAAATCAACATTTCCCCCAAATACACAAACTGCAACACAAACCGATTATGCAGGCGTAATTACAACAGAATTATGACAAATTGAGTAATTCACACCTCTAGATTTTTTAATCCAGTCTTAAGAGTTATTATCAAACATCCACCAGCCTTTTTAAATAGTTTTCCTTAGAATACATTTCATTGCTTCCAACTAAATCATAAGAGATTGGATTTAATGATCTGGAAAAAAAAAGATTGATGAGAAACTAGGGTTGGCAGCAGTTTATAAAAGAGTCAGAAAACTGCCAATCATTGCTTTACAATACAGATTTACCTCATGCACAATCATTCTGCTCTATCACACATCCTGGAAAACAGACACTCATGTGGGCATGAAGACATGAGCTTTCACGAATAAGACTTTTTTTTAATTTCTGCAGTTATTAAGCTTCCCTGAAGTGTGTTTTATTGGTATGAATATGATGCGGCTCCCGGACTGTCCTTATCCGGGTGGTCGCAGCTCCTGTCTGCACACAGCTCTGTGCTGTAGCCCCGTGTTATTTGATCCACGCTCTTTCTTCGCTGGGAAGAAAAGCTCGCCTCTTTCCCACGCTCTGTGGACACGTGGTGTCCGGAATGAATTGGATTCAGAGGCCCCTCCCTCCTGGTTAAACGTCACCTCTCTCTCACACACACATTCACACACACATTCTCTTTCCTATGAATGTATTTGAAACAATCTGGTTATAATCACGAAACATTTGAGAATTCCCTTTAATGCTAAATTTTTAAATCTCTAAATAAATGGGATATATTTTTTTCTATTTTTGTTTTTTATTTTTTACGTTTTAACATCATGTGTGCCAGAGGACTGTCCTGTTTGGCCCCGGACCCTTCGCTCCCAGGCGCCAGACCTTGGATCGGTTTGGGAAGTTTCTGCGTGCCTAATGTGCATTTTATGTTTAAATAATAATAATTAATAATCAAGTTTTGTCGTTGCTGTGAAAATTACACAACGAGTGGAATTCCGAAAAAACAAAACAAAAACAAAAAATTGGAATGAAGTATATGTGTTTGAGAGGGGGGAGAAACTTTTGGCTCCTTCAATTTGCGCACACATGCTTTCCAAGTACAACTAAAGCCGTGATGGCCGACAGATGTTCCTGGTTTTCTAGGAAGTGTTCTGCAAAGAGCAAGCCTAAAAGAAAACAAACATCTGTCCAGATGTTTACGATTTTGTTTTACCTGCAGAAATGCAAATATTAGTCCCTTGTAGGTGTGTTTTCATGACTAAAGCATTTCAAAGTTCATGCAGGTTTAAGTTGATTTCTTTGCTATTTTTAATCAAGGTATCGTGATGAACTTGCCTTAGTTCTTCTCCTGCTGTTTTTGCCCATTCATGTGATGTAAAGTGGGGGTCGGGGGTGCTGGGAGCCATCTGCTCTGTGTTTGGGAGTCAGTATAGGGACCCACCAGACATCACAGTCATAAAAGAAATTATATAATAGAAATTCAATTTCCCCAAAATCAGAAGCTATGTTCATCATCTAATTGTTGATTTCCAAACTATAATGGTTTCAATGAAAGTATGTTTCAAGTGTTTCGACATCAGCCTTAGTTTAGTTTATCAAGTTTCTCATCCTGACTCAGACCTGCATGCAGGGTTTTATTTTTGGATCATTTTGCAGCTGTTTGAGCACTGAGGAATAAAAATGGAAAGCATGCAAAAATATCTAAAGCATAGGCCTAAATAATTGTCTCTTTGTGTCATATTCATATCTTATATGTTAATTACATCTGACAGAATCATTTACGCCGTCTTATTGCAACTTCAGCTGGAAAACCTCAGACTGTGGGAAATAAAAAATAAGTCAAACTAATCACAGCCAACATTTACAGTAAGGGCCCGAAACCTATCCAACAAGTCCCCATATAGGATTCCATTTTATAATTGCCATTATAATTTTGATGCAGGAAAACTCCATGCAAAAGTAATATATAATTCATAGATGCTTTGCTTAGTGGGAAATTATCTTCCCACATTTTTCAGCTGCAAAGGAATGATTCATCAGCACAGGCTCAGGCCCCGTCCACACGAAGACAAAACGAACACGAAACGCTAATATTTTCCAGAACGTTTGTCGTAAGGACGGAGACGTAAAATAAATGTGATCGTCCACACGAATGCATGAAAACGCTGCAAAATGTATGCAAGGCCTGTAAGTGGCGCTGTGGTGCCAAAACAAAAATAGGTGACGAAATGTTGGGCTTGCGCACTAATATTTATACATGGTTGCCCTGCGGGTCCATTTTCGTGGTTCAGTCAAATTCAGGTGCTGAACTATGTCGTCGATATTGCTCTGTTCTTCCTGGAGATATTCCAGAAGAAGAAGATTCTGTTGTAAGACAACAGCAGGGTGAGTAGCATTAGCCGCAACCATTCAACACAGTACGGCGCCATTGTTGTTGTGATACTGTGTCGCGCATGCGTGTTTAGAGGCGACGCTATGACGCATGCGTGTAAAAAAAAATGCGGTTAGAGCTTAAAGATGGAAACGCGAAAACGGCGTTTCAAAATCTTCCCACTCTGAAGGCTGAATAAAAAAAGGATCGTTTACAGACCCCCGAAACGCCGGCTTCGTATGGATGAGAGGCTGGTTTGGTGAAAAATTTGTGCGTTTAGGCCAGGGTTCGGCTTCGTGTGGACGGGGCCTCAGTCCCCATCAGCTGCAGCAAAAATCCTACTGGGGCCCATATGAATTATAGAGATATATATCAGAAATTGGATTTATAAGGATTTGTCAACCAATTATAGAAATTACCTCTGTGAAAAACAAACAAAACATTATGGTTGACGAGTATCTGCCATAAGGGTCCCAAATATGTTTCTTAATTTAAGCATAATTGTATATAATTTAGAAACCTACCAAATATATATTTTGTTGATAGGGGTTATACTTTGTAAACTCAGGGGTATCCTAACTTAAAGCCCATTTTTACATGTCAGCTTGGTCCCCATCAAGCAGCAGCAAAATCTGCATACACACATGGTTTGGATATTGTCAAAGAAATCCTTAGTCATGCTTACTCAATGTATAATGTGCAATTACTATTTAATACCCTGTGCAATAACCCTGTACAATAATCCTGCTAAAAAAAATCGACTTCAGCTGTCATATCTATCTATCCATCTATCTATATACAGTGGGGCAAAAAAGTATTTAGTCAGCCACCAATAGTGCAAGTTCTCCCACTTAAAAAGATGAGAGAGGCCGGTAATTTTCATCATAGATATACACTATATTGCCAAAAGTATTTGCTCACCCATCCAAATTATTGGAATCAGGTGTTCCAATCACTTCCATGGCCACAGGTGTATAAATTCAAGCACCTAGGCATGCAGACTGTTTTTACAAACATTTGTGAAAGAATGGGTCGCTCTCAGGAGCTCAGTGAATTCCAGCGTGGAACTGTGATAGGATGCCACCTGTGCAACAAATCCAGTCGTGAAATTTCCTCGCTCCTAAATATTCCACAGTCAACTGTCAGCTGTATTATAAGAAAATGGAAGTGTTTGGGAACGACAGCAACTCAGCCACGAAGTGGTAGGCCACGTAAACTGACGGAGCGGGGTCAGCGGATGCTGAAGCGCATAGTGCGAAGAGGTCGCCAACTTTCTGCAGAGTCAATCACTACAGACCTCCAAACTTCATGTGGCCTTCAGATTAGCTCAAGAACAGTGCGCAGAGAGCTTCATGGAATGGGTTTCCATGGTCGAGCAGCTGCATCCAAGCCATACATAACCAAGTGCAATGCAAAGCGTCGGATGCGGTGGTGTAAAGCACGCCGCCACTGGACTCTAGAGCAGTGGAGACGCGTTCTCTGGAGTGACGAATCGCGCTTCTCCATCTGGCAATCTGATGGACGGGTCTGGGTTTGGCGGTTGCCAGGAGAACGGTACTTGTCTGACTGCATTGTGCCAAGTGTAAAGTTTGGTGGAGGGGGGATTATGGTGTGGGGTTGTTTTTCAGGAGCTGGGCTTGGCCCCTTAGTTCCAGTGAAAGGAACTCTGAATGCTTCAGCATACCAAGACATTTTGGACAATTCCATGCTCCCAACTTTGTGGGAACAGTTTGGAGCTGGCCCCTTCCTCTTCCAACATGACTGTGCACCAGTGCACAAAGCAAGGTCCATAAAGACATGGATGACAGAGTCTGGTGTGGATGAACTTGACTGGCCTGCACAGAGTCCTGACCTCAACCCGATAGAACACCTTTGGGATGAATTAGAGCGGAGACTGAGAGCCAGGCCTTCTCGTCCAACATCAGTGTGCGACCTCACAAATGCGCTTCTGGAAGAATGGTCAAAAATTCCCATAAACACACTCCTAAACCTTGTGGACAGCCTTCCCAGAAGAGTTGAAGCTGTTCTAGCTGCAAAGGGTGGACCGACGTCATATTGAACCCTATGGATTAGGAACGGGATGTCACTTAAGCTCATATGTGAGTCAAGGCAGGTGAGCAAATACTTTTGGCAATATAGTGTACCTCAACTATGAGAGACAAAATGAGAAAAAAAAATCCAGAAAATCACATTGTCTGATTTTTAAAGAATTTATTTGCAAAATATGGTGGAAAATAAGTATTTGGTCAATAACAAAAGTGCATCTCAATACTTTGTTATATACCCTTTGTTGGCAATGACAGAGATCAAACGTTTACTGTTAGTCTTCACGAGGTTTTCACACACTGTTGCTGGTATTTTGGCCCATTCCTCCATGCAGATCTCCTCTAGAGCAGTGATGTTCTGGGGCTGTCGCTGGGCAACTCGGACTTTCAACTCCCTCCAAAGATTTTCTATGAGGTTGAGATCTGGAGACTGGCTAGGCCACTCCAGGACCTTGAAATGCTTCTTACGAAGCCACTCCTTCGTTACCCGGGCGGTGTGTTTGGGATCATTGTCATGCTTAAAGACCCAGCCACGTTTCATCTTCAATGCCCTTGCTGATGGAAAGAGGTTTTCACTCAAAATTTGACGATACATGGCCCTATTCATTCTTTCCTTCACACGGATCAGTCGTCCTGCTCCCTTAGCAGAAAAACAGTCCCAAAGCATGATGTTTCCACCCCCGTGCTTCACTGTAGGTATGGTGTTCTTTGGATGCAACTCAGCATTCTCTCTCCTCCAAACACGACGAGTAGAGTTTGTACCAAAAAATTTTCTATTTTGGTTTCATCTGACCATATGATATTCTCCCAGTCATCGTCTGGATCATCCAAATGCTCTCTAGCAAACTTGAGACGGGCCTTGACATGTACTGGCTTAAGCAGGGGGACACGTCTGGCACTGCAGGATTTGAGTCCCTGGCGGCGTAGTGTGTTACTGATGGTAGCCTTTGTTACTTTGGTCCCAGCTCTCTGCAGGTCATTCACTAGGTCCCCCCGTGTGGTTCTGGGATTTTTACTCACCGTTCTTGTGATCATTTTGACCCCACGGGGTGAGATCTTGCGTGGAGCCCCAGATCGAGGAAGATTATCAGTGGTCTTGTATGTTTTCCATTTTCTAATAATTGATCCCACAGTTGATTTCTTCACACCAAGCTGTTTACCTATTGCAGATTCAGACTTCCCAGCCTGGTGCAGGTCTAAAATTTTGTTTCAGGTGTCCTTTGACAGCTCTCTAGTTTTGGCCATGGTGGAGTTTAGAGTGTGACTGTTTGAGGTTGTGGACAGGTGTCTTTTATACTGATAACGGGTTCAAACAGGTGCCATTAATGAAGGTAACGAGTGGAGGACAGAGGAGCCTCTTACAGAAGAAGTTACAGGTCTGTGAGAGCCAGAAATCTTGCTCGTTTGTAACTGACCAAATACTTATTTTCCACCATATTTTGCAAATAAATTCTTTAAAAATCAGACAATGTGATTTTCTGGATTTTTTTTCTAATTTTGTCTCTCATAGCTGAGGTATATCTATGATGAAAATTACCAGCCTCTCTCATCTTTTTAAGTGGGAGAACTTGCACTATTGGTGGCTGACTAAATACTTTTTTGCCCCACTGTATGGACTCACTGTATATACCATCATGCACCTTTTCTTACTTTGGCAGCTTCTTCTTCTTTTTGACTATTTAAACTGATGTAATGAGTAAATGTCTCCACTGTGAGATCAATAAAGTCAATTAATCAATCAACGTAATAACCTTTACATGCTATCATTTGCCCGAAATGTCCCAGAAGAAATAATTTGTGTTGGTGATGTTTTTTTTTTCCTCCCTCTTTTGATATGAAGTAGATACAAATGTTAGAAATAAAGTGCTTTATTTTAGATTTTGTTACTACTGGGGATTAAAAGGAATATAGTAGGTAGCCTTCTTCACAACCACAAGTTATCACAGGAAATTAAAAGCTTTTTAATTTGAACGCTAGTGGAAAATCCTCCATCCATGGGACGCGTCCGAATCACATTGTGCGCCATATGTAGAGATCAGAGTGTGGGAAAAAAGAGGAAGGTGTGAAACCGTTACAACAGAGAGGTACTCAGAAAGTGTTACACAGATGAGATAAACTCCACCAAACGGAGCTGTCTGAGTTAAGGCTGAGATGTTCCTTCTCAGCGGTTTCTCTCACTGCTTCTCTATGACTTTCTCTGCGTATCACCGTGTTTGCGCCTTTCACCACCGACACCCCCCCTCTCTCTCCCTCTCTCTCTCTCTCTTCTCACACACACCAAGACACACACAGGCGCCCGGTTCCCACGGTGGTGGGGGCAGCTGAGCGGCGTGTCAATCTGCGCACAGCGTCACCTCTTTTCACTTGCAAAAAGGAAGTAGCGCAGGGCTTTTGTTATTTGAAGTCCCACAGTCTAGTCGTTTTAAAAACAACTGGACTATATCCGCCGTTTATGATTTAAACAGCCACCTATAATCTCCTCCTCGGAGGTGTTTTTACACGGGGAGCCCAAGCCCGTTTGGGACTTATTTCACTGCTATTTATACCTTTTGGTTCTGAGGTCATTTCTGCCCATACAGCAGGCAGGCTGGTTTGTCCAAACTTTTGTGCCATTTGGACCCCCTGGAACCAAGCATGAGATATGCAGTACCCCTCCCACCCCTCTTATTTCTATAATTACACTCACAGACTTCAATGTGTTTCATTTGGGGTTTTATTTATATGCCAACATTATTAGTAAGTGCAAGAAAAAAGATGCATGGTTGAAAAAAAATATTCTTAAGACTGATACCCTAAAATAAAACCTGAAAATCCAACATTTACACTGCAATTTATTTTCTAAAATCTAAATAATTAAATTTTTACTTTAAATAAGTGCATTTTTTCTTGAATTCAGGAATAAAGTATGACACTTTGCCAATGGAACAAGAGAAGTTACATTTAAACTTTAACTTTAACTGCATTGTCTTATTTCAAGTGCATGCAATTATCTTTTTTAAAGAGTAAATATATTTATTCTATTGGCAAATCGTGGTATTCACCTGCTAAAATTAAAGGTAAATACACTAACTTTAAGAAATGTTGACTTATTTCTACATCATTTTTTCCGTGTAGTAGTAAATCCAGGTAGTTTGTTTAGGCCTCAGAAGATTGTTGGGGAACATTACTCAACATGCAGAATGACAATGATCAAAGGCATTCGGTCATGGGTAAGTTACAGAGAAGTTTAAAGCTAGTTCTTCTTATAAAACAATATCATAAGTTTCACAGTTCAGCTAAGGATGTCAAAATGAAACTAGCCTTACAGATTTTCACCTTAACTGTCAGGAAAGGATGGAACCAAGATGCACATGGTAACTCTGGGGGAGCTGCAGGGGTCACAGTCTAGCACATAAATAGTTATAATCTCCATAAATCTGGCTTAATTGATAAAGTGGCAACAATAAAGTCACAGTTGTTGCAGCCATTGCTGTATTGAGTTGAGCTCCTTGTCCAATAAAATGTTTAATTTAAGCACACCATCCCAGGGTAAAGCAAGGTGGTGGCAAAATCATACTGTGGGGAAGCAGAGTCTAAAACACTAATAGTTATGATACATTAGACATTTTTTACACAATGTAAAGAGACCTTTTAATAGAGCTTCATAAAGGGGCAGATGAGCCAGAGTTTTGAACGGTGAGATAAAAAAAAATGTGTTGCTGAACTCCAGGTGGAATTGTCCTTTGCGTAAAAGGATTATTTATATAAAGGTGTACCTATATTGTTTGGTGAAATTAAAACAGCCAAAACAAATGACATTTGGTGTGAATATAAATTTAAAGCTACTTATAGGTTAAGAATATATTGTATATATTTAGTCTATGTGTCAAAATGAAAATAACACATAAATATGACCACTGTGTATTAATGCTATTGCTAAAATAAGGCCTCACATTGATTAAATGCTATTCCTAACATCTATTTTATATTTTGAATGTAGCCAGCAGTAGTTTTACTTCGGTTTATCGTACAGCATGGATGAGAAAAGGAGAAATCAGCTGAGCTGTGGTAAACAAAGTTGTGGGCCCCCAACAATTATAGTCAGTTTAGGGACAGAATAATAGCTACCTATAAAACCTCAACAGTTCTTATGGACCCTTCTTTTAATCCTCTTCACTTGCAGTAGATCAGATACAGAGCTGAACAATAACGGTTACAGAAATTGTTGCCAGTGCTTTAATATTTCTGCAGCAACATTAGTTGTACCCCCAATCCCCCTCCACCACCAACTACTCTCTCTCTCTCTACAACACCACGCCCCCCCAAACCAAAGACAGAGAGGCAAGGCTCTGATCCCTCCCTTCAACCCAACCGGCAGCCTATACCGTCCGCGCTACTCCGCCCATTCCTCCACTGTTAATTCTTTGGGAAGGCATTGTCATGCAAATAAAGGACGCGTAAAAATATTCGCCCGGAGCACGGCGCAGTTCAGAGACTCACACGGACCGCCAGGAGGAACGCACGCATCCCGGGGCCACAAAGTGGTTTATCTGTCGCCAGGACACGGACCCGTCCATCCGTCGCAGGTAAGTAAGCGGATCGCGGTTTTGGCTGATGGACGCAAGCTTGGGGGGATCCGTGCGTAAAGCCGTGGCGCACGGAGCTCTCCGTTCCACTACTGCTCCGTGTCACTCTTGGATGTGGCGGAATGTGTGTAAGGAATTTGGATTCGTGCGGACATCTTTCGTGATTATTCTTTGATTATTATATTTCTCTCTCTCTCAGACATCTGCATGGCCACATGAGCAGCGACATATAGCCAGGAAGCTGGTTGGACCGCTGAAGGAAGGGATCCAGCAACCAGAAGGCTGCACTTTGGTGAATGTGGTCATCCTGCCAGTCTCCGCAGTGAAATCGGAGGTGTCTTTTCTTCATCTCCTTGTGCAGATTACCTGCTGCTGCTACTAGAGAAGGAAAACTACATCCACACACCCCTGGAGCGCTTTTAGACACTTTTATATTTTAGGGGGATATTCTCTGCACATTTTTGCACACCAAGTGTGCCATTTTCCCTTTTGTCCTTTTTGGGATATATCCAGTGATCGTTCACCGTTAAAGTGCCTTAAAACTGGGTAAAATCCAGCATAACTGTGGCACTGTATCAGACCAGAGACGCTCGACACAGCTTTATAGCCGAGACAGGATTATTTCTCGTCCCTCCCCTCACTCTCCAGCGAGCTGCAAACATGAGCCAGGCGGATGTCTCGACTTGCTCCGCGCCGCAGAGGGTCTTCCAGGAGGCTGTGAAGAAGGGCAACACCAAGGAGCTGCACTCCCTTTTGCAGAACATGACAAACTGCGAGTTCAACGTCAATTCCTTCGGGCCAGAGGGACAGACAGCGCTCCACCAGTCTGTGATCGACGGTAACCTGGAGCTGGTGAAGCTGCTGGTGAAGTTTGGCGCAGACATCCGACTGGCTAACAGGGAAGGGTGGAGCGCTTTACATATTGCCGCCTTCGGGGGCCACCAGGACATTGTGCTATACCTCATCACCAAGGCCAAGTATTCCTCTGGGGCCCGGTGATCTGTCTTTGCTGTCAGGTAAAAATAGAACATTTTAATAAAACAAAATCAGCAACAAATTTAATCTTAAACTGCAACGCACGAAGAAATAAATAACCGCTGCCATTATTTACATAGTTGTGCCAAAATGTATGATTTAATCTCCCATCACTGTAAATCAAGCAGAACCATCGGTGCGCACCAGAGCCGCCCGAGGCTCTAAGAAGCCTTTAGCAGAATTTGATTTGGGGGCCACATTTCTTCCACTTCTGTAATGATTTAAAAACTAACATGTCAGACATCCTATGATGCTTTTAGAGCTAAATTCAATGCAAATTTAAATAGAGGTGAAGTCCAAGAAAATGTTTTCAAGCACTAAGAGCTTAAAATATTCCAGGCTGCCTTTTGGTACTTTGTGGAATAACAGTAACAACTTTTTAGTTGTATATGTAACTGCAGGAAAAAATGTGTGATTTCAAGAAAATTTTAAAGACTTATCCACCATAAAACATCAAGCAGATAATATTAAACCAATTCACGCAGTAAACACCAAACTACAGACATGTACATCTAGTACATGTCCTTTAAAAAAGAAAACTTGATTCTCTGACGATTTCAAATCTATGAAATTTACTTTCTCGAGAGCATCTAATAAGCTTTAAAAGTATACAAATTTCTGTAAATAAATCTAACATTTTAAGCTCTACGTTCTATGTGGAAGATGGGCCCCCTGATTGTTTTGGGGTCTTAAGCAGTGTTCTAGTTTGCCTATGCCTCGGGCTGGTTCTGACTTACAATCACACGGCGCTCTTAAAAAAAGCACCTCACTCCAGTGAGTTTGTTGGTACTTAAAGTTTTCGTCTTGAATGTTCATACAAGATCATTATAGAAGAAGCTGCCACAGTGTGTGTTTATGTATGGACTGCGGAGTGCAGATGGCCCAGATTTTTAATTCAAAGAGAATTTTCTCTTTGCAGGAGCACAGATTTGACCTGTTGCTCTTCATTGTATAAACCCAATTTCATTTTTTAAAATTTTTTTGGTTAAGTTATTTTTATGTGAAACACGGCACTTGATGCTGCTCGGCTGCATGCTGGAATATCTGAAAGGGAAGACACGCGAACGAGAGGAGAAGCCTTTTTGCTGGTTTCCTGAGGTCTCTCTTTTTTCCCCTTAAGTCAGTTTAACTCAGAATGAAAATCATTTTAGTTACATCTGTGTTTTTATAAAATATGGGTTCCGATTCATTTTTTAAGTCCAAATTACACACTCTTCTGGACATAAATCAATCAATTCTCATTGCAAAGTTTATAATCTACATTTTTAAGACATTTTATTTTAGGCTTTGGAAAAGGAAACCTGCAAAAATCCCAGACTGCAAACATGGATGAATGCATTGTTTAGACAATGGGACAGTGAATAAAGTCTGGACATGCAAATATGATATATATTTTTTGAGAATTGATTTCATTTTCCATACAGCGTAGGAACCATGTGTAACAAGTGACTACATCATTGTTGTGAAGTACTGTACACAATAGCTTTACCTTTTTGACAGTTGCTGAATGGGCTCTGCAAACACACATCTTGCCATTGCTGGTGTGCCAACCTTTCAGGCCAGTGCGACCACTCCACCCTGGTGGTCATCGTATTAAGAACCGCTGCTTTCGCTTTATATGTTGTTTTAAAAAAAAAAAAGGAACATTTGGATTTCACTTTATAATCTCCTTTCAGTATTCTGTTAACCCCTAGTCATCACTGTGAAAGCAGGCTGGTTTTATTGTTGTTTTTTTTATATTTATGAAGGTACATTGAGAAGATGCATTTTTGAATATGTTGTGGTTCTACTTTTAAAAGAAAAACATCTGTAGAGTCAGAGTATAGTAGGTGACTCAAGCTGCTTCAGACTCTTCTTTTTTTGTTTGAACCCAAACCTGCAACCCCCTCTTTAGATAACCGACACAGCTTTAGCCTGTTGACCCTCAAAAGGACTTTTAGTTATGCTGACTTTTTTTCCCATTTGGTTGCCCTTTTCCCAGCTACCTCGACTGTAAAGTGTTCTCAAGCTGTTCTTCCTTCTCCCAGTTTGTCCCCACCAATCATGCCAGTATCTGTCTGCTATGTAACTTTAACAGAGAAGATGGACTTCGGTGCAGAAGATGCAATGCATTCCTCAGTCAGAACAGTTATGTTACACTACAACCAAACCAGTGCTGACAAAAGCATGCTTCCCATCTAAACTCCTCTCACTCCCTCTCTGTCCTCTCTCTGTCCTTATCAGCCTGTTTTATGATTATTTTTTCATTGTATAGCATGACTTATAAATGCAGGGAGTTTTATTGCACAAAAAAAACAGAGCCTTGCGCGCCCCTAGTGTTCAAAGGGGGTAACTTCAGAAGGCTTTGGGATATTTTCTACTACTGAGCAGGATCCTTTTTACTGATGGACAATGAAGACTTTATGGATAAATAACAACACATGACTATTGCAGGATGTCACACAACAGATAAAACAGGAAAATTGGGTTTTGTAAGCTTGCCTGCTACATTTTGAAAGTCATGACACCCTAACTATTTGTTTTTAACAATGCTGCTTGTTTTATGTCTTTTCTTAATTATGATATTTTTTGAAAGCCTACTGCTTCACAGCAATACTGGTCCAATTCATGAGAAGCTTTTAAAAAAGTGTCTTTTATTTTGACACTGTGTTTGCTTCTCATGGGGACCCGTGTGACCGGGTTTAAAACAGTTATCAAGCCAGCCTGAGAACTTCCCAGGAAAAACAAACAAATAAACATCCGGAATCCTATAATATAGCTCCACTAAGTTAAGGTATAGATACGCATCAGGCAACAAATAAAAATATGCATCGCTTGTGTTAAACTTGATCTTTCTTTTTTTTTTTTTGAGAAAAAAAAATATTGCACTGATGACTGTCGTTAAAAAGTTGACTTTTATATGTCAACATTTAATTTTTTTTTCTGAATAGAAAAAAAAACACACAAAAACAACAAAATACTATTGTATATGTATACGCTCCAGGTGATAATGTCCTAATGTATGTTTTACTTTGTGGAAAAAAACATGTTTTTCAACAAAGATGTGTGTATCTCTGTGATTGGGTGTATGTATATATACATATGGATATATATATCGTGCTGATGATGATGATATCTCGGGGCACTTTCTTTTCTGAAGTGCTGTCTTCCTGTTGTGTCGTTTTAAAAGGGGGAATAATACATTTGATGGTAAGATCATTGTAACGTGGTTAAAAATTGCACGCTTGTGTGGTTATTCGGCTCACCGAGTCATAACATTTATGACCAGCAGAGCCAGCTGTCGGACTGGTGTACAGGAGTGAGATGATATTTTTTTTCTAGAAAAATAGGAGAAGAAAAAATGTTTAAAAAAAAAAGGAAGAGAGAAAGAAAGTAAGTGCAGAATTTTCTTTTGGGGTCAGTCAGCTTGTGTTTCTGGTCTTTGCTTCATTTCAAGCAAGAGGAAACAGATGAATCTTTAATGAGTGATGCAGATGTTCCGTCTTGTCTGTTTTGTTTTTTTGTTTTTTATGTATTTTCTTTTCTTTTTGAACATTTGTAACACTGTGATGATGGTGACGTGACGTCACATTGAGATGGAGTGCTGTATTATTTTTGTACGTTTGTGTACAAGCAAGTAAAGAAATCATTAAACTAAAAAGAAAAAAAAAAAAAAAGGATCATGTGTATGGATGAGTTTCTTCCTCCTTAATGGAGTATGTTCATAGAAGGAGTTTGAGAAACACACCTCCCCTCCCACCACCTCCCGGGCTTCCAAGTCAGACACAGCCTAGATCCCAGTTCTTTCCTTTTGTCATTCATCGTGGCCTCATCCTTTCACTGCCTGGATAAAGGAGCCTGGTGCATTGTGGGTAGGCTCAGTTTTAAAAGTAGAGTCCCCTCCCCTATGTGTGTTGTGGGAGAGATGGTTTTATGTTACACACACACACACACACACACACACACACACACACACACACACACACACACACACACACACACACACACACACACACACAAACTTTCCAAAACACTCTTCCCTTGTGCAGCTTTGCTGTAATTCAGCTGTTCTGGCTTTTCTTTGGTCTTTAACCTGCTGCTTTACCCTAACACACCAACATATCATGGGAAATTAAACTCATTTGATTAATCAGATTTGTTAAAAAAAAAAAAAAAGAACATCACTGGTTTTGCCTCAAGCTTGTTTTTTCTTTGTTCTAAACATAAAAAATGCCCGGATTAAATAATTTTAACAGCTTTGTATTTTGAAAATAAATAAATATCAAGTGTCTTGCAAAAGGTTTTGCAAGATACAAGGTGTTGAGTAATTAAAAAGACAACAGAAATGAAAACACAGTTCAAAACATTTGCAAACAGTTTAAACTAAGACTGGATGCAAACATCAGCTTTACTTAGTAACAGTTGTCCTTTCAACTCCTGAGCTGTGAATCTCTGCAGCTCCTCCAGAGTTACCACAGGTCTCCTGTCAGTGTTAGGGGGAAAGACATTTCCTGCACGATTTACACTTAAACCATATACCCTTTGTTTTTATATGGTGGATTAGAAAGTGCTTAGCTAGATGATGAAAGCTTGTCATTTCATAACCTAGTCCAGCTTTTAACCATCTCCACTGACCTGTCTGCCTTGTTTCTTGTTCATTATGATGCTGCTTGTTTGCTAATGTTCTCTATTAAACCTCTGAGCCCTTTTCATAACAGCTGGGTTTGTGCTAGCATAAAATTACAACACAGCTGTATAGACTGTGAGTGCAAGGGTTAGGGAACTCCATCAGTCGTGTTGGGTTAGGCTTTAAGTCTTAGTTTCAAATGTGTGTACAGGTTAATACTGCCTTTATTTTTATTCACCACTCTTTTCCGCTGCATAATTTGAAATGTAACATTTATTTTCATCAGGTATAACTTCCTTTTGCCTCACACAGAGGCCGTGGGAAAAGTGGCAGAACATTTCACATGATAGAGGTGTTTCTCTTGCGACACTTTGGTGTCAGGGTGTTGGCTTTGTTGGACTTGAAAAAAAAAGAAAGCAAAACGCTGCAACTCAGAGGGAAAGAATGGTTGTGGTTTTGAGGGGAGTTTTCAGTCGAGAAAGGACTACGGTTTTTCTTTCTTCTGTTTTCTCTTGCACGTAAAAAGCGTGTGCTATCGGTTGAGGCAGCTGCTGAGCCTCTTTCCTCTGAGATGCAGCTGAACTGCTCTTAACCTCCACTCAAAGTTTTTCAGTGCATGAACTGCACTGACCTGATGCATTTTCCTGGCTGGATACAAGCAGAAGGCAAGTTAGCTCCTTTAAACACCAGCCCTTCTGTGTTTTGGTACCATCACAGCCAAGCCGGGTTATCTGCCCTGCTTCTCCCGCCCTCCCTCACTTTTGCAGGATGTTTTTGTTGAGCTGGGTTCCCATTGTTCACACACTCAGTTGGCTGGCCTCCCAGGGTTGCTGCTGGCTGCTAGGCCCCCTAATAGGTTCTTCATGTGTCTTGGCTTTCCTCACACATCTTAGTCTTGGCTTTGCATGGTGAAGCCTGTGTCACTGAGCCAAGGCAATACAAGACATTTTTATTTTTTTTTGGAGGGGGGGGAGACATGGAAAGAGGAAAAAAAGCTGGTAATTTCTTCAGGGAGTTGCATCAGTTCCTCAACAAATAAGCAGCAACAGAATCAATTTCACAAAAGTAACCAATCATATCTGGCAAAGACGGGCGCTTGTGGCGTCTTCAACAGTAGCTGCACAGTGAAATGTTTTCAGTGGGTTTGTGTTGCAGCAGCTGCAATCAAGTGCATCTGTCCGATTATCTTCCAGCTCCATTGAAAAGACCATTGTTCAGAGGCTCATAAAATATTCATAACCGTGCACGCCTCATTTGAAAGGTCTGAAACACATAGGATTAACTGAACATCTTGTGATATGTGTAAAATGCAAGTTTAACTGGTTTTGTAACAACGAATTCCCCATTTTATAACAGCGCCCTGCGCGACATGTGTCCAGCGGTATGAACTTTGATTGTGCAATTCAGTTTATGACTTCCTCCTGAATCGACTGGTTTTCACTTGATCTGAGTTTTCACTGTGACTTAGCAGTGGTGTGCAGCAGATGCTTTCTTCGAAGGACGTGTGATGGGGACACAAGGAGAAGAATGTGGAGAAACGAAAACCACATAAAGAGGAACACAATGTATTTCTGCTGTCATTTAGGCATGAAAATATGGCTAAAGCATAGGCCTTGGAGTATTGTAGCATGCTCTTTTCCATCTGATGACAACTTCATATTTTTCCTTGCAATCTGCTCGGAATTACAATTTCGCTAATATTTAAAACGCTCAAAGTCAATCTATAGGTTAAACAGGTGCCAAAGCAGCAGTTATATGACATGTTTTGGCATAAAGGGTTAAATCTCCTGTATGCTGATAACTCATCTGCACAGATGACTTCACTGTCAGTTCCTGAGTATTTAAGCGGGTGAATTCTCGGTTGATTTCCTTCCGTCATACTCGGCGCACATTGTTGACATTATTTTAAAAGGAGCTTAGGTTTCCAGTTTCTATCGTCCACCTGCCTTCTAACGGACTGGAAAGCCCAGTCCATTAGTCTGAGATCAGTGTCCATAGATAGAATAGAATACAATAGAATAGAATAGAATAGAATAGAATAGAATAGAATAGGCTTCATTTTTTCTCAATTGGGAAGTTCATGTGTCATAAAATTGTATGTACTCATATACTACAGTGTCTTCATTGGGGTTTTATACACATGTGTACTCAACATTTTTCTAAGCTGTTTTTGAAAATATAGCGTGTTCGTCTACATGTGGAGTGAGTTTCAAACACTATGTGGAGTCTTCTTTCAAGGTTTTGAAAAGTTTTCACCGTTCTTCAGAGACAAAACCTATGAGGTCAGAACCTGTTGTTGATGATAAGACCTTTTCCACAATCTCTGCTCTAATTAGTCCAAAACATGCTTCTTAAATTACGAACATTGAGTTGACTCCTATAAGATTCTATTTGGTGAGTACAGATGGCTGAAGACAAGTGAACGCCACTTAGCTAAATACAAATAGGTTTGTATAACATTCTTTCAAGTTAACAGTATAAGACTGTACATTTATAGCCCCAACTTGGCAATAAATAAATAAAAATTTGTAGATTTGTCTGAATATGAATTTCTGGAATTTTTAGATGTGAACATTTCTGTAGACTGATATCTCAGGTTTCCTCTCTTAGAATGAGAAAAAACTGCATATGTTTATGCCACACGTTTTTTTTGTTTTGTTCAACTTCTGGAAAGATGGAACGTTTGGAAAGCTCTCACTCCCACATTCATAAGAATTTTTAAATCACAATGGAAACATAATTGGACTTTGCCAACATTAGAGAAGCAGATACAAATTTTATTCTAAACAAAAAACAAACATGGAGAAGAACATTTACAGAGTTACTCAAGGACAGGGATTCTCATGTTCTTATGTTTTTCTAAGGGCCGACAAAAAAATGAAATAAAATAAATCTAGTGCTGTAGTTTAAACAATCTCCATTGAGACTTATCTGAATCCAGTTGGAGGCACATGCAGAGGTGAAATCTATGTTTAGGCAACAGGTGGTTTTGAAGCAAAAAAGAACAAAAAAACATCAGAAAACATCAAACAAAAAAAAAATAAATTCTGATGCTGTAATGGATCATTTACAAAGTACTAAACCTCTTAAGGCATAAAAGATGCATTGAGCATTATCTGATCTTCTGACTTATCTGATCTAATTTAATTTGAAGTTTTACTGCACAGAATAAGTTCAGCTCAGTGATTTTGTTTCTTAGATTTTTGAGTCATAGTGTGAACAGTCACACTTCCTCTGACTCATCAAAGCCCTATACAGCCAAACTAAAAGGATGAACGATTGAGAAATGATTTATTTGTTGAATGTGATCACATAACTTTACAGTTAAGTTTACAGTTAAGTTTGTTTCATTATGTAATAAAGTTCACAGGGAACCAATTGATTTGGCTGAGTTTTTTTTTTTTTTTTTACAGATTTTTGTTTTTGCAACTTCAACCCTGAAAAGATCCCTTTTCACTTTTTTATTTATTGTCAGCAACAACCCAACAAGTACATTCATCCTTTTTTTTAAAACTACTTAAGCATATTTAGTTACTTTAACAATGGTTTCATGTTGGAAGGGAAGACCATGAAACAATTGTGTTAAAGTAGCTAAATATGCTTAATTGAATGCAAAAAAGGATGCATTTTTTGACTAATTTTGCCTGGTTATTCGTTTATGATTCAGATGGTAGCTCAGGTCCAGACAAATTTAAACCTGCACCGACTCTGATGCGTGCCGATTGACAGTGAGCTTTAATTTCTGCTGATACCACACTTTCTCCCCAAAAACAAAAACATGTCTGTCGCTAACCACAACCAGAGAGCCACCCATCCACCCCCCTCCCTGAAATCTGCCTGTGAGTAAGAAGGGGTGTAAAAGAAATGGATGGAGTGAGAGGCAGAGAGACAGGTGGTCGGGCTGGTCTTTTCCTTGCCCTCCGCTCCGTTTTGAACTCTTCTTTCATTCTTCCAGTTCATTCTGTGCTTCTTTCCATAGCTCCAGTGACAAGGCGCTCCATTCACTGCCTTATTCTTCCACCCCTCCATCTCCCTCACACACACCCCCGACCCCATCCCCTCCCCTCCTGGCTCCTTTGTCTATCTTCCAGGGGGCTGCTTTAGCTGCTATTCACCAGCCAGACGGACCACCATTGACTGGACCACCCCCACCCCTCCACACCCTTGCCCCTCTTATTCAACCCCCTCCCTCTGTAACATCCCTCCCCTCTGCAAAAAAAAAAAAAAAACACTCTCACACACATATGCACACAGCAACCTGGCCATTCTCCACCCTACGCCCCATATCAGGCAGCTGCTATGCTAATGGGGAGGAAAGGACGAGGAGGAGAGACGGAGCAGCCAGCCTATAGTCAAAGGACAGAGGGAGGGGAGAGCAGGGAGAGTGACCCCCACTCCTCCATCTCCATAGCCATGCCAGGCCAGCACCAGACCTCCCGTCACACAAAGGGAGCACCCCACCCGCTCCTTACCCCACCCTATTCCTCCTCTGTGTTCTTCTCACCCTCCTCCTCCTCTGTTCTCCCCTTTCTCATTCAAATCCATTTTATACCCCAGTGGTAAAGGGATCCGTAAGTGCAGTATGTAAAGTAACCTTACTCCTGCCCTGCGGGCGTAACCATTCAGAGCTCAGAGATCTGCCTCAGTGTGTGTGTCTATTTGCTTGCTTTGTTTATGACCAAAGCCCATACCTCCACGCCCACACACATACACACACAAAACAGACACCTGTCTCTGCTGCATCTCCCTTCAAAGAGTCCCAGACACATTAGAGGCATGCATGCAGCTTTGCACCCTCAGCAATCACTGGGCAATTTATGATCCAGTACAACCACTTTCCTTTTCATTCCCCACACTCAACTAAAACAAGCAGAAGAGCTCTGTGATGAACTTCGTCCTTAATGAAACCGTTTTATGGAGGCATTAATTGAACTCTGCTCATTTCAGGGGCTGCAGTAAGGAATTTTCAGCTACGGCTGAAAGTTTTTTAGGTGTTACAGAACATTCGCTCTCTCAAACAATTAAATTAAATCCTATAAATGCAAATAGTTATATATGAATAATCTAAAATTAACCTGAAATCAATCATATATACAAAAAAAATCTAATATTTAATTATTGTTCTGGGCTTATGGAGCTCAGACTGCATCCTAAGATGAGAATACATCAGCATATTATCATATAGTATTAGAAATATGTGATATATTCCTTCTTCTCATGGAAAATTACAAAAATATATCACAGATTGCTTATATTTAAAAAGTTCACTAAAGATATTATGAAAAGTAAGATATAGTGCATAAAAATACATTTTGTGTTATAGTAAAAGTAAGTTGTTATGTATTTATATTATCATACATATTTATATGATCAATTTTATTAATTTATTCAACTTCAGTGCAGTTTTAGCAGCTCTAAATGAATCATGAAATGTCTTTATTTCCTGTTTCATCCACCACATTTATATCATTATCAGGTACAGGGTTACTTCCATCATAATAAAATTATTATTATCTTTTTTCATAATCAAGATTTCTTCTAATTTGAAGTGATTTTTTTCATTTATCACTTAAAGAGAGACATAATCTGCTACATTTGCTTTGGTCACTATATTCAAACTATTCATTCTTGAATTAATTTATTTAATATCTAAGTTATACTAAAAGCAAATGACTGATGGACCATTAAGGTAATTGTATGCTTGCTATGTTTTTATATTTTTATGAGCATATGTTTGTGTTTTAGTTATTTAATTTTATATTCTGATGTTATTTTATTAACTGATACATTTTACATGTATTTTTCCTGCAATATGTTTTTAACAGTTTCTATCTTCCATCTTTTTATCTTGTAAAATAAATGTAATGCTATGCAGAGGCTGTGTGTTGGCATGTTTTGCACCAGCAGCTTTGTCTCTGGCAGCATGTGTGTGCATCTTCTTTGGCGCATTTAGGAGGAGGGAGGGGGAGTTTAGGGGGGCTGAAGGGGGTTTGTTGGCAAGAAGGCATTTTCTCCTCATTCTGTCTGCCCCTCCTGTTCTGTTATTTGCCCCTGTGCAGTGTGACCCTGTGCCCCGTCAGGCAGGCACGTCCCATTTGACATCTGCCTGTTTTTTGGGGGGGCAGGAAGAGGGAGGGTGGTGCCCATATGGAGCGTCAACCCACCCACCCCCTCCCAGCCTAGCATTCCCCTGTCCATCAGGCACACACACACTCCTGGTTCCTGCGCTCTTTGTTCCGTATCGCACACATGTGGAGTTGTGAGAGCATTCACTGATATATTTAAATCAGTTCTTGGTTTGATGTTTATTTTTTAAAATATCTTATTATTGTTGCTTCCTGTGTAAACTTCATAAGCTGAGATCTGTGATCAGGTTGTAGATAACCCATTCTAGCGCAGCATTGTCAGAGTAGATCTGTGCAATTTGCATGGAGCATCATGGGTTATTCTTTATATTTTCAGTTTTCTAACATGATTTCTCTTTGCCCAGCAAATTGCCCCATATATATATATATATATATATATATATATATATATATATATATATATATATATATATATATATATATATATACCTGATCATCATAACTGATCATATATATTATCATAAATGCATTGGAAGCTCTTAGACTGTGTATTTACACACTTGTATGTTGGAAAATAATCTTTATCCAAACAATTAAATGTGCTCTGCAGTCAACACTTTAATTAAATTCTTACAATTTAAACCATTTTTTTTGGGAAATTACTTAAATGGAAAATGAACAATGTTTTAATCTAGTTTGAGAATACATTACACCAGAGCCTTCTTGGTAAGGTATTTTTGGAATACTATTTACAATACAAAATGTCAGAATAATGATATTTATTTTTAGAGACATCTTAAATACTTTCCGTAAGTTTTGACCCAAGTAATTGGAGATATATGAAATTATTTTTCAGGTCAACATACAAGCTGGTGTGTATCAATGATCTTTGCAGGCTGCCCTTTTTCTAAAACCTGCCTATATAACTTGAGAGGGACGGTTGCGTCAGATGTCTGAGCACCTATTAACTATAACTATGAAAAGATGTTAGGCAATGCAACAGTTATAACACTTACCTGATCAGAGGTATTTTAGTTTTTCTCAAGTAGGATTTAACCTAGAGAGCTAAATATGGTGTTTTCTTTACAAATAACCTCATGATTTTTTAATCTGCTGGTCCAAAGTGGTCAGCTGTTATATTTCAAAACGCTAAGAATGACTGTTTCAATTTGCAGCACTGCAATGCTGCAGGTTGCTTTCAGGGAAGCTAAACCTGGAAGTAACCACTCATAGCTACTGCTTTTCTTTGTGATGAAACAAATAAAGATAAATAAGAAAAAAATATATAGAAAATATATAAAAATGGAATTGAGAAACTCAGAGACGGGTTCAGCTTTTTGTACAATTTCCAGCATTGTGCAAATTCTGGAAACTTCTGAGGGAAATTCCTGAAAATTCCTAAAGGTGTCATCGTGATATAAACACCTTGGTAATGTCCAGTCATCTTACTGTGTGTATAAATATATGTATATACATATTTGAACACCGACATGCAGGTTGGCAGACCGATTCAGAAAGTATAACACTTTCCCATAACTGGTGGCAATCTGTGTTGCAATGTTGAGATTTTCAACCTTTATAAATACATGGGTACTACCTTTTATGAGAGGCTAACCTTTGAACCCTATGTGGGCCAACTGTAAAATAAGACTCAAAGGTAAATATATTTTTATTGAAAACTTTGTGGTTTTAATATAGATTCTATTTTTACTGTGAGTGTATATGAGTGTTTATTGAGTGTGTATTAACTTAAAAACAACAAAAACAAACCCTTGGGAATCGTTAAAGTCCACATATACAGGGTAAAGGCAGTCAAAATAAGCCAGAATGATCCTGTTAGATCCAGTTCACCTGCTCTATCTTAAGTACAATAGCTTCGGTTGAGATGCTGATATTTGATGCCAGGATGGAATAATAATAGAGTGAAAACTAATTTGTTCCTGCAGTTCTTTGATTTTTGAATAAATAGCTGTGATTGCAGTGAAGGGTTGCAACGTGTTGCTTTTGATCTTGATTTTAAACTTCTTGAACTTTAGCCGGAGAGAGATTAAGTATTGTTTCAAAATTTAGTATTATAGAAGCATCTCCAAAAGTGTGATCATTTGAAACAAAAATGGGGCATCTCTAAATCCAAAAGTACAGGAAGAAGCATTCTGGTTTCATTGGGACTGCTTCTGTTCATTCCTAAAAAACGGATCTGCTTGGTTATGTGACTCTGAAAATTGTCAACCAGTAAGAGGTCAAACAATTTTTTTCTGGAGGGGGGGAATAAAATATCTGTTTTCTTCATTATAATCTTCTTCTTCCATGCCAGCCTCAGAACAGTCTCTTTAACTTTGAACTATAGAAATCTTACAATAACTGATGTGAGGTAACGCCAGGACCTGGCTCCTGAAATCTGGAGGGACATACCCTCTGGTAACTGTAGCTCTGTATAACAAAGTCCACCACAGAGACGTCTTTAACACCCTTGGGTATCTGCTAAAGCTGTATATTGTTTCTCCTTGATCTGCTTTGTAAGTCGATTTGACTAAGTCTGCATTACTCCCTTAGTTTTCCAAGCAGTGTCTTTTGTGACACTTTAGCCCTCTTCAATTTTTGAGATGCGCGCTTTGTCCTCTACAATGCTCTTGTTGTGATTTTCCAATTTAAATGTCTGATCAGATAGGCTTGCTTTCTGAGTAATAAGCACCATCTTGGCTGTGAGGTCCCTGAGCATCTCAACCTCATTCTCTTAAAGTTATAGTGGAGGATCTTCACAAAATTTTTAAAAGAACTGTCCTCTCAACTTAAAAAAATAAATAAAATAAAAAATAAAAAATGCACATGCACAACCCTGTACCCACCCCAGAGAGGGATGCTTATTAAATGAGTGCAAGAGCATGCACAAGCCCATTTCTCCTCGTGCACGCTCCTTTTAAAGGAAAAGTCCGGTCATATTCGGAATTCAAACTTGTGAAAGTTTTTAAAATATGAAATTATTGCATACTTTTCAATAAATGATAAGTGTTTTAATTAAGAGTAATTGAATTTGAATTTGCTTTACTGGAGACATCCATGTTTGTCATATAACACTACTGCCACCTACCAGTTTGTGATGTCACGGTATCGGCTGTTGAGCAAGTCCCAATGCTATATCTGGTGTTTGTCACAACGCGCTATTATCCCAGTCATCTTGAAAATATTATTTTTCTAAATGTTGGCTACATATTATGTGTTTTTATCTGG
Source organism: Cyprinodon diabolis (assembly GCA_030533445.1). Lineage (NCBI taxonomy): Eukaryota > Metazoa > Chordata > Actinopteri > Cyprinodontiformes > Cyprinodontidae > Cyprinodon > Cyprinodon diabolis. The sequence goes on along the minus strand of CM060069.1, from coordinate 28,474,177 downwards.
CCAAAAGTTCAATGGCAAATCCTACCTCTTCAACAAGGAACCTGTCCATGGTGGATCAAGAATCGGAAAGGTACCTGATGTATAACAACATGCAACTCCTATGCACATGGGCATTGTCAGTTTAATTATAGCTCATGCGAATTTCAATGGTGAAGTCCTCTCGAAATCTTAAATAATTGTTGTTGATTGCAGATGTGTCTAGCATTTCCAATTGATTTTGCTTGTAAAGCGGGAAGAATGGCCCCAGGCTTACCGCATCGTGACGTCACTGCCAGAAGATGTCAGGAGTGAGGTGTTACTATATTTGGGCAAAAATGGACTAAGTGGTCGCAAAGAAAATTATTGTTTTAATTTTTTTACCGATTAACACTAAATGCGTCAAAGCATCGCAGAGGTATTTGTTTTAGGTAAGGATAATGATCCATTGGTTATTCCTTGCCGACTGGACTTCTCCTTTAAAATTTGCTGTTTGCATCTCTCATACAAACTTAATTTCCAAAAGAAGATGTGCAATTTTCCCACTATGTCAGACTCACCACCGGCAAGTAAAAAAATGGGGAAGAGCACTTAGGACGGCCTTACATAAATATATTACCAGAATGGTTGACAATAAAGAGGACCACTTTTGATGATCCACCCGGAAAAAGAACATCCTCATAAAGCGCATCTCTAAAATCATTCTTAAAACTTGTGAGATCCCTGTGGATTTCATTTAGCGTTGGAAACATTCTAACATAGCTGACTGTCAGCTTCTAGCCCATCGCCATCTTCATGTTTTTCATTTCCTTTTTGGATCTACCCACACTCATAACTCCTTCTTGAACTAAAAAAGAAAAATCCTCAAATCTGGGGGTATATTTTCTTTACAGTGACTAGACAGACATCCATGTGCTGTCTAATCACACCCTTTATCTAAAGCAGCCAAAATAGGGATCAAAACCACAGTCAACAGAAATAGGGTATTTAAAAAATATTTAAAAAAAAAGTTTATGGTGAAGTACAAGAGGACAAAATTAAATGTTTACAGGCAAGAAAGGGAAAAGCAGACTTGTAAAAACACAGGTATGAAATAGGGGTAAAAGATATGAAGTATAGAAAACACGCAGTTCCTTATTGGCTATGTACAAAACAGACGTCCTTTGTTGCTTTTTTTAAATAGTAACTATATCATTTTCTTTCAATCGAGGTTGAAACAGAACATGAAACACAAATTGAGAAAAGAGTAACAATTTAAAATGTAGTGATGCAGTAGAAATCTGTTCATAATTCTTCGTCCAAAGTGATAGCAGAAAGTGTCCATATTTCCCAAGTAATTAGAAGTGTAATTAACAGAAAGACATCGTTGTGCAATTGCATGTAATTATGTTATTTAATATAGTGTGTTTTCTGTGAACTCCTCCCCAACTGACTGTGTGTTAGGACAACAGATGTGAAGCCCAAATCATGGTCAAACATTAACTCTGCACACATGTGGAAGAAATTATGAAATGCATAAAATTAGTTTTAGTTGCATCAATCTTTGTGTTGATACAGTGTCATTATGAAACTCTGCTGTTTTTATTGAAATCTATTGTACAGTGAGAATCTCATGCCAGCCAATGTCTAGGTGAGGCCTCATGGGTGTAAGACAGCGAGGCTTGTTGGGCTTAAACGGTCCTCTATAGCTACACCCTGCAGCAGCACTTTCTCTGCCCAAACCTGCTGTCTCTGTCTGACAGGTGGTTTCAGATAATACCTCTAGTTAAGGGGCTTACAGTGAATTAGGTTGTAACACATAATGTGACACAGATGTTGCAGCAATATTTATTTATTACAGCAGAGAAAATGAAGCTTATATGGGTTTGGAGATCATAGGGATTAGGATGAATTGTTTCCCATCCTACTTTTAGGCTTCATACAACTGTAGGTGCAGCATAGTTTTAATATGCAGACTGACAGGTTGTGATAAAAAGAAGAAATAAGGGTCAGAAATTGGAGATTCACCTGCAGAGTAAAGATGTACCTTTATAATTATTTATGAACAAAACGATCAACTTTTATTTGAAAATATTTTTTAAATAATCAACAAAAGCATAAAAGCAAATGAGTTAGTTGTATTATTGCTTCAATGTGGCAAAAATGAGACATCACCGTGAGGATGACTATGTGCACAGACAGCAGGTCATTTAGAAAATGACTGCAAATGATGTATTCTGAAATGAAAATATAACAGTTACTCAGAAGAAGAGGAAATATGACTTGAAGACTTTGACTACAGTGATTTGGGGAGCTCAGTAGAAAATCAGCTGTTTTTGTTTGTTTTTTTCTGGAGGAAGGGTTCCTACACAGTTTGAAGATGTCGGGAAAAGAAGGAAATAATAGAATCTGCTTTTATATTGTTATCGAAATAGAAAAACTGTTTCTAATTTTCCAAACTTTGTTCTTTCCAAGCTTCCAAGGACAAAATGGTAACAATGTTTATGGACATAATCTAGTTTTATAGACTTCAAATCCCATTCTTTAATTAAAATTTTTCATATCACTACTTAATTGAAATATTTTGTGGAATTAATCATAAAAATAATATGTGAATCTTACTCTGTGACATTAAATTGAAGTTAAGTTGTACCAGAGTCTTTTTTGTTGTTTGGTCAAGAAACCAAAAGGTTTAGTTTACAAATTAAAGGTTGATAGAAACTCCAAAACAGATATGTCTGCATGAAGCGTAAACAATAAAAAAAAAAAAAAAATCCCTAATAATTACCTTATGTTTAGACTCTTTTGTAATATTTTCCTAATTTTGAGCAAGATAGCGAAAGCTGAAACCCACTTTTAACATCCTTGCACATTAGTATTTATAGTACAACGTATACATGCATGCATGAAGGTACATGAGCATAGAAACAATAATCATTAGTATATATGTAAATGCATGCATGTGTGTGTGCATGTGTATTGGTGAGTAATTATGGAGAATAAAGGCCCGCTTGTACAGAGTGAAACTGTGGGTTTGAAGTGAGATGGGAGATGATTTTCTGTTTGGCTGAACAGGCTCAATACCCCCATTCAACTAGCCCCCTTACTGCCTATTGTCCTCCCTCAACCAGTCCTCCACACATGCACACCCCCCCACAAACACACACACACTCATGGCTGTTCCAGATTTGAAGTGGAGGCCTAGGGAAGAGATGGGGAGCTGGAGGCTAAGGGAGATAAACTTAAGAGAGCTGTCAGGACGGTGAGAAAAATGACGGCCATAGATATGACATAATTCAAATGCAATCTTTAAATCTTACCATGTGAGAACTTAAATTATACAATTACAAATGCGGTTCCCATATATATGTTGTTACTCCTGATGTTTTAAAACATAAAATAGCTCTTAAGTGAATATTTAGCTAAAGTGTCAGTATGTCATAATCATGCTCTTGCACCTCTTGTACGGCGGTTAAACAGGTCCACAGAAATACCTCTTACTGGTCTTCGCACACAAAAACACACACAGTGGTCACACAATAGTCTGTCCTGGCTGAGGAGGAACTCACCCCTGTCAGGGGTTAATAATCATCTGTCGTTGGTTTGCAACCCATTAGGACATTGATCCGGCTGCGTCTTTTATGCCACCTGGGGAAAGGAATGTGCCGTCTCCTTCAATTGTCTGTGTACCTCGTCTGGGAGCGCACTGAGTAGTCTGTGTGCGTGTTTGTGTCACGGAGAGGTCAGTCAGAACAGAATGGGCCAGAGAGTCACACTGTGCGGAGAGACAGACGGTGTAGGGCAGAATATTCTGCAGGTCAGTCGGTCAAGGGTCACTGACAGCATTTTGACTTGAACACAGAGATGAGCAATGCAGTACTCTAATCCCATATGAGACTTTCCAAATAAGCACTCAGCACTTTTCCCCATCTGCTGAAATTAGCAATGAGGGAACCTCACTGGTGATATAAAACAAGTCACTCAAAGATGCTTTCACCATATAAATATGGCAAACATTTAAACTTCCAAACCATAACCAGGCCCAACTGTGAAGTAAAATAAAAAAGACAGAAGAAGAAATAAAAATCTAAACAGTGCATGCAGTGTAACCTGGACACCCCTTAAATTAGGTATATAAAGTTTACCTCAATTATCTCTATATAAACAGGGCTCAAATATTAGACAACATGAGTTAATATAATCAGCATTCTGCTGTGGAAATGTTTGTTTTTTCTGCTGCTGCAGAGAAGCTTATGAAAATCGCTACAAAAACGGAAGCTGCATTATTCAGGTAAAATCCTGAAGGACCACCTGTCAGAGGCTGCAGGACTTGAAAGTGAAGTTGAGCGGATAGCAAGGTACAGGAGAACCCAGATAAGTCTCTACCAAGTCACAATCTCCAGTTCATTCTTGGCCAGGACTGAGATGGGATATATAGTCCCTCCAGTCAGTCGTTTGATATTCAAAGCGGGTGGATTTTTCATTAATAATTCCCAATTCTTTAGCCCGGCAGCTCAGGAGAGATAAATTTAGAATCATGCCTTGCTTTTTAGGGAGATTAATTGTTAAAATTAAATCATTTGAATGTTAGTTTGAAGTGTGTTTTCATGTTGCTCAACCTTTCAATTGCTTACATTTTTCTTTTTTTCAGTTAAACTGAGGCTATAACATCCTAATCAAATTAATGAAAGGTGAATTAATCTTTCAAAAGAGCAAATTTTATTTTCTATTCTAAATATTGTTTGATACGCTTATATTTGTCTATATTTAGAAATTCTTTATGATGTCTGAATGAATGCTTCTTACTTTTCTGTACACATGACTTTGTTATGTCAGGTTGGATGGAGGTTTGAAGAGGACCCAAATGCAGAAAAGGAAGATGGGGTTGTTTCAAGCAGATTTAATAACCAAAAGGTGCAACAGAAGTAAAAGTCTACAAACAAAATACTGAAGTCACATGAAGAGCAAAGAAATGGCGACAATGAACCAGCAAACAGTGACTGAACAGGAGGTGTATTTATGGGAAACAGAAACAAAGACCAGGCTAATCAGCAGATTGGGAGCAGGTGTGGACAGAGGAATCTAGAAGGGAGCTAGAATATTAATGATTGAGTACTGCAGGTGCTTTGCTCAGTTTCTATAAATAAAAACAATATTAATTTACTTAAACTCCCAGCTATGGTGATGACACTCAGCAGTGTCTATCTATAAGGTTTGACTGTATTGCATCAAATTGATTATAGATTCCTTGATATAAATTGGACATGTTTGTATGACAAAGTGCAGTGAGATAAATCTGTTGGGACTTGGTACTGTGTAAATGCACATGGTTCAAGAGAAGGAAAACTCCCATTAAAAAACAAAAATAATAAAAAGAAAAAGTCTTTAAATGACTAGGATAAAATGTAGAGGGGTTGAGGTTTTTTTGGCATAATAGATTGCATTCTGTAATTGTATTCAGCCCTTAAGCTCTGTCGCGGTATTCTGCAAACCTAGATATCTGCAGGATTTATCTTTCTTGTTCAGCAGAGCTACTTAGATCTATGTCAGTTTGGTGAAAAATTTTCCCAGATTTTAAGATAAGATACATTTTAGAATGTTCCTCAATGCTGTTTTGTTTGGTTTATTTCTTTTATTGTGAATAAAATAAATGCTGAAAAAATATGAGGACGAGAAAGCAATGTGTTTATGCAATGAAGTCTTCTTACCTTAAACTTCCCTGTCAATCGTTTTATTGCCTTGTATACATTATCCTAAATAATGAACAGATGTGTGTAATGCAATGTATGCAGATAATGCCGTTATCTTTTTTAAATTGGAACATATCCAAAGGGGGCTCCTTGATTCTCGCATCAATTCTTAATCAAGCAAACAATTGGATTTTTAAATGTTTTTTTTTGGATCGTCTTTAATTTTATTTATTTATACGGTAGCTGTAAGAAACGTTTTCAGAGGTCTCTTGGAACACGTCAAATACATTGATATGCGTTGAAGATAAGCTCTTGATAAGTTACGCATAAGTTACTCATATGTTTTAGATAAGTTAGACACCACAGCTTATGATTAACTTACACTTAACGTATGTAAACAATCAGATAACTTATCTGTATCCTATGGCACACGTATGGTATATGCTGGCATGCATCGGGAATTTCAGAGCTTGCTCAAAATTTCTCGACATACTTTACGTATGTGGACGTACTTTTCCATACGTCAGGCTCACCCTGGTCTAAATTGTCAAGGTGTGACAGCGGCATTAACTCTTTTTTGTGTTTCAAGTTTACCTCGCTTCTACCACAGGTTTGATGTGTTACAGCTCATCAGCTACTAAATAAAGCTTTATTTCAGGTATGTCAGGTCCCTCTGTTCCTCTGGGCCTTGATCTGGTGTGATCTTGTTTGATGTACTTTGAAAGCTATGTGTGGTTACTTTGTATTTTGGTAACTGAAAAATGAAAGCATGTTTTTTGTCCTCACAGTGGAGGCTTGTAGGGGTTCCATTTTTGGTCTAGCACGTTTTCTCCTGTTTTGTGGGCAGTCATGGAGCTCAGCCTTTGTACTTTTATAGCCAAAGATACACTATATTGCCAAAAGTATTTGCTCACCCATCCAAATTATTGGAATCAGGTGTTCCAATCACTTCCATGGCCACAGGTGTATAAATTCAAGCACCTAGGCATGCAGACTGTTTTTACAAACATTTGTGAAAGAATGGGTCGCTCTCAGGAGCTCAGTGAATTCCAGCGTGGAACTGTGATAGGATGCCACCTGTGCAACAAATCCAGTCGTGAAATTTCCTCGCTCCTAAATATTCCACAGTCAACTGTCAGCTGTATTATAAGAAAATGGAAGTGTTTGGGAACGACAGCAACTCAGCCACGAAGTGGTAGGCCACGTAAACTGACGGAGCGGGGTCAGCGGATGCTGAAGCGCATAGTGCGAAGAGGTCGCCAACTTTCTGCAGAGTCAATCACTACAGACCTCCAAACTTCATGTGGCCTTCAGATTAGCTCAAGAACAGTGCGCAGAGAGCTTCATGGAATGGGTTTCCATGGTCGAGCAGCTGCATCCAAGCCATACATAACCAAGTGCAATGCAAAGCGTCGGATGCGGTGGTGTAAAGCACGCCGCCACTGGACTCTAGAGCAGTGGAGACGCGTTCTCTGGAGTGACGAATCGCGCTTCTCCATCTGGCAATCTGATGGACGGGTCTGGGTTTGGCGGTTGCCAGGAGAACGGTACTTGTCTGACTGCATTGTGCCAAGTGTAAAGTTTGGTGGAGGGGGGATTATGGTGTGGGGTTGTTTTTCAGGAGCTGGGCTTGGCCCCTTAGTTCCAGTGAAAGGAACTCTGAATGCTTCAGCATACCAAGACATTTTGGACAATTCCATGCTCCCAACTTTGTGGGAACAGTTTGGAGCTGGCCCCTTCCTCTTCCAACATGACTGTGCACCAGTGCACAAAGCAAGGTCCATAAAGACATGGATGACAGAGTCTGGTGTGGATGAACTTGACTGGCCTGCACAGAGTCCTGACCTCAACCCGATAGAACACCTTTGGGATGAATTAGAGCGGAGACTGAGAGCCAGGCCTTCTCGTCCAACATCAGTGTGCGACCTCACAAATGCGCTTCTGGAAGAATGGTCAAAAATTCCCATAAACACACTCCTAAACCTTGTGGACAGCCTTCCCAGAAGAGTTGAAGCTGTTCTAGCTGCAAAGGGTGGACCGACGTCATATTGAACCCTATGGATTAGGAACGGGATGTCACTTAAGCTCATATGTGAGTCAAGGCAGGTGAGCAAATACTTTTGGCAATATAGTGTATTTTGCTCTCATAATTAAGGGGGTTCCATTTTGGCCTTGGAGACCCTGAAGCTTAAAATTCCACTGCATTTAAATATTTTACATTGTATCCTAGCCTTTCAATATTATAAAATAAATGGTATTTTAGTTACGAACACCAACTCCTTAATTATTATTTCATAGTTTCATGTTACACCCAGTGCCAGACTGAACGTCTTGAAGGGGATGCAGCAATTCTTAAAATTTTAATGTCCAGATATTCAGAGATTACATGCTTCTTTGTTTTTTTTTTGTTTTTTTTTTACACCTGTAAAAACGTTCAAAAAACATTTTGGCTTTAAAAATGTGTCTGTAATTGGAAAAGACAATGTTTTCAAAGATTATTCATAGGTTAGCATTGCATTTAAAATTCTTTCTAAAGAAGGACATTAGTACTGACCAGTGTTTAGTGAGTTCCCTGTAAAAATACATAATGGCCTACATTTATTTTATTTTTTTATATATATACATTTCTGGGTGTTACTTTAAGGAAAAGGTCACTTTCCTATGGTTTAGTAGAGCTGGTGCAGACTTGTACAGCAGTATTCGCAGTAAGCTGATAAATTCAGAGCAATTAAAGGTTATTTCTGCTGTCTGTAAGACAGTATAATTAAAATAATTGCCAACAAACGAAGAGTAGACGTATTTGCTGGAGTGAGAAAGCAGCTGAAGTTGCGGTGGGAATTTTATTGTCAGATTTGTGGTGAGTTTAGACTGTCGGAAAGTTTTCTGCAGAACTAATCAATGTTATCGCTTCCTCTCTCTCATGGGAACCTCAGACTTTCTCTAACTGCTTTCTTGGAATACAAACTAAAAGTTACAAAATATGTCAGGAGTATTCTGAGTGAACATGTATGTATCTATGTGTGGGGCTGTGCGAGACAAAGTAGACTCCTTTAGTTATCGATGCGTGTGTTTGCTTGTTTGGCATCTCTTTCGCAGCATGCACCAGGTGAACCGGCTTGGTACGGAAGGTCAACGCTGTGATGTCACTTCCCTTTCCTCTCCGGATATTCCCAGCATTCTACTGCCAGCAGCCGGGAACTCTGGGAACCGAGAACAGGAAGCCTGGCTCCTTCTCGGCAGGGAAAGCTTTTAGTGGTGACTTTTTCAGTTTTCAATGACTCATCTTTTGCTGACTAAAGTCACTGCATGAGAACAGGCTGCTGAGAAACTCTGGAGGGTCATGTTTAGTTTGAATAATATCGCCACCTCCTGGGTAAGACCTAAAAAGAAAAGCTGGCCTAAAATGTTCCTGGATTTTTGTTCAGTTCAGCTTGATGCTGTCGAAAATATAGTTCTCACACTTAGCAGTAGAGAGAACAGAAATCTGCAATTACAGTTTTTTTTTTTTTAACAAAAGTAAGAAAATGGCCACAGATTTTTACAAAAAATATAAAAGTTGGATTGTAAATGACAAAGACTCGTAGTCAGGTGTCAGATGGAAAGGGAATGTCCTTTCAAAAATGTAAAAAAACAAAACAATTCACTGGACTTTGTTTCCAAGTTTGAAGACGTTTCGCTTCCCATCCAGGAAGCTTTTTCAAGTCAAAATGTCAGAAATTGCGTTGAGTGTGATGCTTTATAGAGTAGAAAACATGCAAATTGAACCTGACGATGCGGGATGTGCAGTTCTTGCTCAGAGCAAAATGGTTTTAAATGTTAATGATCACAAACCTCAAAGTCGTAGAGAAACGGCTATTCCAACCATTGCATTTCTGAATTCTTCTGAGTGGTGCTCAACTCTGCACGAGTGAATAAAGTGAATGTGATTGGTCGTTTATCAAGGGGGCGGGATTATTGTGCCGGAAGGTTCGCAAGCATGTTTGATGGTGGCCCGGTTTATCGGAAGCAGTTAGTAACCAGTTAGCAACTTAGTGCTAGTAGGTTCCCAATAAGAAATTTCATTGGGACCAAGTAGCACTTAGCAACGACACCGTCAAGGAACGCTATGGACAGCGGAAACATGCAAGAGGAGGAGAGTTTTGTGTCAGATGTCGTGGATGAGTCTCCTCCTTCATACAGTTTTTATAGAGGAGGATAGTGGGGACGAAGTTGTTGTGGAAGAGGACGCCAGGGTGGCAGAAGCTTCGTTTGGTGTACATGTTTGAGCCCTTACCTCTCAACGCTGCCAGTTCTGTTAGATCTATGCCTGCCGAAGACACAGACACCCATCCCCAAACACTGGGACAGAACTCAGTGGTAAAGTAAAATAATGTTTCTTATTTCAACCGTTGCGTATATTAGCTGCAACATATGAATCAAGATGCTATTACCGAAAAAATTTGATTGACAGATGATGGTTGATATATGATTGGCTGAATTTAGGTGTACAAGCTGATGTATAAATAACTGGCCTCTATAAAATAACGAAAAAAACCCCACAGATTTTAAGACAGGATTTTTTTTAAATAGAAATTTTCTAACTTTTGGGACAATATAGTCTGATAAAAAGTGCATTTATATACATGTTTAAGCCAGAATGATTTGATATTTAAATATGACTTCCCTACGAGTATAAGAGTAGTCATCCGTTAATTGTGGCCCCATAGACAGACGCTCACACCTGCAGGTCTCTGCTGCTCCTACTACTGTTACTATAGGCCTCTTATCTGATTAATGCTTTCCTTGTTCATCCTCTGAGATAAGATTAATCATATCGATTCAAATATTTCTATAGATCAATCAAGGCCCTGAGAGATCCGCAAAGCTGAAGATCATGACCTTGCTTCCAAATTCTCCACAACTTTTTTCCTTACCTCCTTACATTGCTTCTTTTTCTTTGTGGTGCTGCTTGTTCTCTAATATTTTGTTCTTTCTCTAACCTTCACAGAATAGTTTTATTCATACTGAATTTTCATTTTACGCAGGTGACTACATTTACTATTTAGGAAACTGAATGAGATACCCTGAGGTTTGTAGTTTGTTATCTGATAAAATGTTAAAAACTTAGTGTTGTTAATAGTATTAGCACTGTATCAGTGTTTTAATATGGTCATATCAAATATTTTAATTGCTCTATTAAACATGTATAAAATGCTCATTTGAATTAAACTCTATATCTTTAAATTCTGCATGGACAAACAGAAATACCAATAAAAACAAGAGTTGACTTTTTTATTGGCAGCTTTTAGGACTTAACAGTAGTCTTGATTCTCCAAGATGTTTTTTTATGTTTGACCTGGTTTGATGCTGATTTTTGATTTCTTTTTGTTCTGGAGAGCAGCAGAGCTTCCTCGCTTCATTCAGTTTGAAAGCAGCAGGTCATCTGCACAAAAAAGAAATAAAATCAATATTCTGAAAAAGGCTTTTGACATACAGACTCTACAGAGATACAGACTCTACAGTCTGACTTGGTTTTAGTTGTGGTGGTAATTACAGAATACAAATTCTGCCAAACTGTTCAGAGATGAACATTTTCTACTTTTTCTAATAGAAAATGTGCAACAGGGAACACATAACACATCCTAGATCTGAAAGAATGAAATAATATAATTGAATATGTTGTTCTATACAAAGTTGAATGTGCTGACAACAAAATGACAGAGAAATCCTCAATGGAAATCAAATATATTAACCAACCAAAGCCTGGATTTTGAGTCACACAAAATGAAAGTGGAAAAAGACACAGGCTGATCCAACTTTGATGTACTGTCCTTAAAAATAGCTTAAATGCCCTTCTCTTACAGGAACTGCTCACAGACTCCATCTGTATGATGTCTAGAATTGTCTTGCATTAGGAGGAACCCAGGGCCAACCAGCATATGGTCTCACAAGGAGGTTTGATGATCTCGTATCAGTACCTAATGGCAGACATGCTACATCTGACGAACACATTGTGGGCTGTGTGGCCCTCCAAAGAATTGCCACTCCACACAGTTAATGACCCACGACCAAACTGATTGTGCTGAAGGATGTATCAGGCAGCAGATCGCTCTCTGCGTTGTCTCCAGACTGTCACATGCTCAGTATGAACCTGCTTTCACCTGTGAAGAGCACAGGGGGCCAGTGGTGAATTTGCCAATCCTGGTGGTCTCTTGCACATGCTAAGCGTCCTGTGGATGTCGGGCCCTCATACCATCCTCAAGGAGTGAATTTCTAATTGTTTGTGCAGACACATGTACATTTGTGGTCTGCTGCTGGTCATTTTGCAAGGCTCTGGCAGTGTTCCTTCTGTTCCTCCTTGCAAGAAGGCAGAGGTACCAGTGCTGCTGCTGGGTTTTACCCTCCTACGGCCTCCTCCACATCTTCTGGTGTACTGGCCTTTCTCCTGGTAGCACCTTCAGTCTCTGGACACTACGCGGACAAACACAGAAAACTTTCTTGCCACAGCTCACTTTCACGTGCCATCCTGGATGAGCTGCACTACCTGAGACGCTTGTGTTGTTGTGCGTAGAGTCTGTCTCTTGCTACCATGAATGTGAAAGAACCATCGATATTCCAAACTGACCAAAACATCCCCCAGAAAGCATAGGTACTGAGGAGTGATCTGTGGTCCCCACCCGCAGATCAACTCCATAATTGAGAGTCTCTTGCTAATTGCCAATAATTTCCACCTGTTGTTTATTCCATTTGCACAACTACCTGTGAATTTGATTGTCAATCAGTGTTGCTTCCTAAGTGGACAGTTTAATTCCACAGAAGTTAGATGTGATTGAAGATTTATTGTTCTATTTATTTGTTCCCTTTATTTTTTGGAGCAATGTACTTTTTTAGGTTTCCTGGACTGCCTTACCGTTTCTCACCACTCCACAGTACTCCTCACACTCTGACTTAGTGTAGAACTTGTTGGCGTTGGACTGACAGAAGCCCGATTTGTAGGGCATGCAGACTCCAGAGCTGGGGTCAAAAGCCCAGATAGCTGGCTGGCCTGTGCAGGGAACAGGAGCCATGGGCAGACGGCACACAGCTGAAAAAATCAAAAGATGAATCCTGACTGAAGCATCATTAAGGTACGTATATAATTCATCAGTTACTTTCTCCCTATTGGCCCAATTTAATGTTGTATTCTATGCAAAATATTTTATCTCCTCCTCACCCTCTGTGCGACATCTCTGCAGACACTCTCTCTCAGTTTTGAAGTTGTTTTGATTGCCCAAACAGCCACCATACTTGAACAGCTCACAGCCCATTGAGGAAGAGTTGTAGTAGTACCGGTCATGCATCCCAAAACAGGGTCCTGTGTCTGGTACGGCCTTACATGCCTCTGTGGAGACAGACGGAGAGAGTGCCTGACTAGAAACAAAAAATATTACAGCACTGGGTAATAAAATTATGCTTTCTTTGTAGCTCATCTCTTACCGGTTCCATTGAACAGCGGTGTATCGTCACCAGAGCCCTCTATATCCTGAGGTGGCAAAGAGGGGACCACGTTTCTTCTCACTCGCTGCATGGAGAGAAAAAACTCTGTCGGTGATGGCAAATCTATCCGAACCCAATTAATAATATTAAAACAAAGCGGAAAATAAAATGTTTTTATAAACGGTAGAAGGTGTGTATAAACATTATATTTTATGTTATTTCTCATCCAAAATACTTAGGTTAACCTGAGCTATGTATTTTCTGCATTTATGCTGCTATAGGCTTAGACTGCTGGAGGACATAGGGACCCCTTTCATCATTCAATCTCTATTCTCCCATTTTGCAGTATTTAGTAGTTCAAGCTCTAACGTTATGCTCTCTCTGATTTTCTCATAGCACCTTCATCTTGTCTGTTCCTGTTTGGCTGTGACACCATTCTGGAGAGAAATATCAGCTGTGAGGCTGCCACCAACACCTTTGTTTATGGGTGTTGGAATGTGGCCTGTTTTTCAGTGAGGTCCTGTTTCTCTGGCTGTGCCTGTGTGATATATGTATGCTTATTATATATATGTGCTCTCCTTCATCCTCTGAGCTGGCTCAGAGCTCGTCTTTTATTATAGTACTAAGAATATCAAGAAATCATGCTTTTCAGTGAAGAGCATTTCTTACCCAAAGATGACGATGATTTGATGCGGAATATGATTTTAAACATGTTCTGTTGTCCAATAAATTGAATGTTTGTTTAAAGTGAGAGAAAAAAAGACTCTAAGCCTGAGAACACCATTCCAACTGTAAAGTATAGCGGTAGCAGAATCATGTGGTGTGAGAGAATGTGTGCAATTCACAAAATAGATGATGTTATGCAGAAACAACTGCACCTGCTAAATTCAAGTGGAATAATATGAATTTTCCATTCAATATAAAGCTGCAAATGCTCCTTGCAGGCTGCTCATTTGAAAAACCGGCCTAGGTAAATTAAGAGAGTCACATCTGGCACTGAATGAGTCAAGTAAACCCACTACTACGCACTACTTTGCAGCTGCCTGAGATCCCTTTAAACATGAGAGCAAACTAAGCTAAGTTACTGGACAACAAAAAAAGATACATATTTCTGGTTCTTTGTTGCAGGATTTATTCGAGAGGGGTGAATGTGTCTTTTTCTTTACAAAGAACAGCAAAGTGGTCTGTTGTCAGATCCCAAAACACAGAGGGAGACTTTTTCGTTTTGCGACAGTGCAGTAATGTTGTAACCTGGGAGTTACCGCCCCATTGGGCAAACGTTACACAGTGTTGCTCTTCCCGATACTGAAAACTGGAACAAATCAGTCTTCCAGATCGATATTAACATAAAGCCAAAGGTTTTACAAAGGTGTGTGGGAACTATTTTCAGAAGCTTCTGGACTGATACTGAAAAATTTCTGACCCAAATAATACGTTTTAAAATGGTCATTTGGTCAAAAAAAAGAAACTTTTGACTTAAAAAAAAAACTATAAAAAACAAAATAACACAACAAATAACAACATAATTCTCTCATCATTTCTTTATAAAGAAATATACATTTTTGTTATCTCTGACCCTATACGTTTTGTCTGGTTTATGTCAGAGACTGAAATAAAAAGGTCATGCATCTTTTAATTCAGTGGATGTAGGGATCTGCTTTTAACCATAAAGTTCAGAATTAATGAATCTACCTTAGGCTCAGGCTGAGTCGTTGGAGCCTCCACCTGTTCTCCGGGAACACAGTCACCTGCACACAGAGAAAATGGACACTTTAGAGACAGCATGTGCTTAATAAATAATCCATGTTGGGATGTCTGAGGTATTGAAATATAAAAAATAAAATAAAAATATGCAGCCTTTTTAACAACCGCAGAGAAGTCTTTAACATTTGACTGCATGCAGCTCTGTTCATCCACCTTTGTCCTTTCTAATGAAAATGGTGTCATCCCCCATTCCTTGTTCCCTGACCAGTGTCTTGAAGTCCTCGAGCACAGAGGGTCTCACAGTCCTTGTTCGACCTACAGAGAACAGAAAATTTTTTATAAAATTCCTTAACCACTATTATTAGCTCCCCGCTGTCAAATCAAGTCACATATCCCACAGGATTAAAGCATTGAGAGAAACATAATTGATCAATCCTATATGGAAAATTTCTCAAGATCACCCAGAATCTTGGTTCCATTCTTATCATCTTTATCCTCATCACAATCTGTGAGCCTTCTGAAGGATTTATATCTACTTTTGTTTATTAGGTGATTGCGATCACCATTAAATATGGTTTATTTAGTCTTTTCTGAACCATCTGTCCCAATGTGGCTACAGTTTGGATCTTTATCTATCAGAGGACAGATCTCTATTTTTAAAACATCCCATTTTAAAACATCCCATTTCTTTTAAACAGCTCTAAACAATGGTCTTTGGACCATAGCATTTGGAAGAGAAACAGGCCCAAAGCATCACAGATATTCCTCCATACTCAATAGGGTTTGAGGTGCTGTACTTCTTTTTGCTACCAAAATTAGATGGGTCTTCTCATATGGGGGGCTTCTGTTATGGCAGTTATATAGAGTTATATATTGTTTCTATTAAGATTATTTTCTTTTATCTTCTGTTTTCAGTTTTATTTCTTCCTTCTTTCATCCAGTCTGTTTTCCTCTCTTATTTTCCTGCATATTCTGTTTTAATCAGCACTCAGAGAAAAATGTTTAGTTTCATTTAATAGATTTATTACTGCTTACTTCTGCTTTCTCTTATTTTAAGACTGCGTCTTTTCCTGCTGCATGGTGGAGCAGTTTTCAGGATTTTTCCTTTTTTCCTGTTCAAATCCCGACCTGGGGCCTTGTTGTATATTAACATGTGCTCCTCTTAGATACATTAATTCTTTTTTTGGATACACTGCTATCCTTCCACAGTTCAAACCTATCAATAAAATATTATTTACTTTCTATCAATAGCGCTGAGATTTGACAGTGCATGTGTGGTACTTTGTTCTGTGATGGACCTGGAACCTGTCCAGAGTGAACTTCAATGGTTCTTCATTCAGGTATTATAAACACCAACTTGTGACATATGGTTTGGTGATTTCTTTACTGATACATGTTGCTTAAAGGCAATGTTAAAATATACCACAAGAATTTCAAACATGTAGTTCATGACTGCCTTATGTTACTGAAGAGTGTTTGGTTGAAAGTGAGTTGATAATTTCCCTGTTCAGTTTTACAAAAGTACATGAGATTAACACTCACTGTAAAGCTTGAGTGAGATGCACTTATCCCCCGTCGACCTCTGCTTGATCATGATCATTATGGCGTACTCTTCGTAATTGGTGTGAACCACATAAGCATCCACATCGGCCCCCCACTCTGCAGGGTGTAAGAAAACACCCCCCAAGATTTATTTGCTGTTGTAATCTTCATAACATTAGATTAAACTGAGGAAGCCAACATTATTGAACATACTTGCAACATGGTAGAAAAATCGTCCTGGTGTGGAGGTCAACTCATAATCTCCAGTCCTCTCTTTACATGTTCCCTGTCTAATCACAGTACAGTTTAATTCAAGTGACACTTGATACAGAGATTCTATTCGTTAAATAAAGGTACAAATAAATATAAAACAACCCAAATAGAACAGAACTTCACAATATTTTTTTGGTTATTTGAGGTAGTATTGTTTTAATGTGCAAATAACCTAGAAATCTAAAATTAACAATAGAAAAAATGTGCAAACAACACTTGCATTTAGTATTCCATGCCAAGTTAGTATTGTATCTGGATTCAGCGTTTGAGTATCGATCCTTTTCAGAGTGTCAATACTTTTGACAACCCTAGTGATTGCACAACATATAATATAAATATAAATCACTTGTTAAGTAGATGCAAAGAATGATGTATTGTTATACATTATATTTTTGTATTCAGCCCCCAACGATCTGATCATCCTTAATGATATCTAGAACAAATGATTTCCTTAAGAAGTTCTTTAAAAACCAGATAGGACAACAGTTCTGAGTAGATGGAGCTAAAAACTGTAAGATCCTGAAGGTTAAATGTTGCAGGCTGCAACAGACTTGAGACTGGGATGGCTGCCCATCGTTCAGCAGGCATGGACCCTTAACATACAAACTAGAGCAGGGGTCTGCAGCCGATCATATCCAAAGAACATTTTTGCCCTGAGTCCGACCAAGTACAAGTTGTTTAGAACCACAAAATTTTACATGAATCTTTAATAAATCATATCCTTTTATTTTTGTTAAATATCTAACATGGGAAATCTGTTGCCATCTTAAACAAACATAAGTATATTTGCATTTTAAGCTTTTAAAATAAAGAAAAACATAAAATTATTCATAAAGCTAACGCACTAATTTTCTCCTACAGGGTATTATTTAATGTAAGTAAATGATAATAACATAATTTCCAAGCAAATTAAAAGAAAATGTTTTCTATTCTTTCAATGTCATTCTGCTGTGAAATTGCAATTCAAATACTCTTTATAAAAAACACTAAAGCTTCTAAGACAGGTATTTTCTTTTGTAGTACATTAGTTACTTCTTTGTATCATTTGGCCAAGAGTCAGATATAGCTCTGGAGCCGCAGGTTGCAGATCCCTAAACTAGAGCTACAAATGAAATGGTTACAACTGACACGTGCGTCAGAATGGCCAGGTAAAAGTCCATATCTAAATCTTTTTAAAAAGTGAAATGACATTTCAAGTTACATCAAATCAGAAAGAGTTGATTCTATTTTAAACAAGGAGTTTATGGGCCCTTGATGTGCAAGGCTGACAGACAGAGACTCCAAAAGCCTTTAATTAGGTTGAGTGATGGCGAGAGTTGGTTGTATAAAGTATTGGCCCAAGTGTTATAATTACTGATGTACTTCAGATTTTTCATTCCAGAAATCCTAATTAAATCCATTAAAGTGTGTGGCTATAATGTGGTGACCTTTGAAAAAAATGTAAAGGTTGTTAAAATTTTTGAAAAGCCCTGTAAGTAAGTTGTTCAACTCTTCTAAACCAGTGACTGCTATAAACCGGTTACACTCATCTGCTCACACCTTGATCACAAATTCAGTTTGTTTTTGATCTGTAACATTCAAGCATATTTGGATAGATTGGAAAAAAAATCCATCAAATTATTCTTAAAGCCAGATGATGAAATCCTTGTCTTTTTCACTAATCTAAACCTTTTCCACATTCATCATTCTTGGCTGCCTTACTGTTCGAGGTTTTGAAAGCCTTGTTTGATCAGTGAATTTGACCTTAACTATCAAGCACAGGTAAAAAAAAATAATCTGGATCATAATACGTAAATGATGCATCTATTTAGATGTTTTAAAATATTTCTTATTACTGACAACATATATGCATTTTTTTCTAACTTTTTATACTTTTAATTAACATTTCCAAATCCCTTCAAAAACAATTAAACAAACACATGCAATAAAAGCTGTTGTTTTTTTTTGCTGACCCATGAATTGGGTAATATCATCAGGTACTTTTGCCCTTTAGTTAGAGATAGGTATTTTGAGTCCAACCTGAGTACAGTTCGGGTCATTTTGAGCTTTCCTTCCGTAGTGCCTTTCTGCAGCACTAGTTTGCCAATAGCCAGGTCTCCCTTGAGGCGCTGCATGTAGGGACTTGTGCTCGCCTTTGCAACATCGTGCCATGTTCCCAAAAACTGTCAGGAAGAGTCAATAGACATGCAAAAAAAAACTTACTACTAAAAAATCAACATTCAGATAAGTTATTGTGAAGACTACTATATTTCTATACTCCAAACCAAAACATAAATCATTCATGTATTCTTTTTTTGCTTTTCACTTTCTATCTTTAATATTTAGCAGTAACCTTTTCATTGCCTTTATTGTTTTGCTCTCGAATTTGAAGGATCAAATTATCGTTTAATTCCTCACATATTATTTAGAGCAAAAAAAACTAAAAATGACACAAAACAATTTGAGATAAATCTGCCTCCTTGTTTTTCCCTTTTATAATTAACCGTATTATTGCTATCAGCTACGTTAAAGATGAACATTCTTGCGAAACTAAAGAGTTTTTTTTTCTTACCTTGGTCAGATCAAAGTTCTCCTGTGTGCTGTACAGAGGATCTGGGAGAACTGGGAGCCCCTGGAGACCGTTTATCCATCCCAACACCAGCAAAGTCCCCAGAACTACAAATATTTTCATCTTGTCAGAACTTTGTGTCCACTTATCTCTAACCTTGTCCTTTAAGAGTACGACAGAGTGACACCTTCTCTGGACTGATGAGAACGAGTCTAAACATTGACCTGTAAAGGACTGTGAGCATAATCACTCCCACAGCCCAGCTTCTAAAAAACACACAAACATAAAGGAGCAAAGTTCTGTCTTTGTGTTTATCTCAGTTTTAGTTTGATTTACCAGCACAGGCTGTGAACCACTCAAACATTGGACTTCAGAGCTGCTGCAATATTGGCAGATCAATAGATTTAATAAATAAAAGAAACAGGGAGGTCATGTCTATGATAATTATTATGAATCTATGCTTACATATGTGGCTGGATTTTGCAGGCAAGCATAGATTTATTTGGCCCCCAAAAAATATTCCTGCATTTCCTAATGTATTTTCACAGTTTGGCTAGACAATCTCCAAGAACTATTGAAATATTATGTTAGTTAGTTCTCCTATGAGAGAAAATGATTGCAGAATAAAGCCAGTAGATTTAAAGAATCATCTAGCAGGAATATTAGCAGAAAGTGGCCTGATTCATCCATACATCATTGTTGTTCCTAAATAAATTGCAAGGAAACATTTTGCTTTTGTTTTTTACTAAAAGGTTTCAAATGAAAAAGAGATCTGTATGAGTTGGTCTGATGCAGTTTAACATGAAATCATTTCTAGATAATGGCTTCAACTTTTCAGGCGCCTTGATAGGCTTGTTTCCACAAGTTACAGCACCTCCTGCTGATCAAAAACGGAGAATGCTGGTTAAGTCGAATTAAAAGCACCAGTATACTTTTGTACCTTTGATCACTGCCTTTTGAAATGTTTACTTTGCTTCAATGTTACAGAAACGCAAACTAATAATCACATCCCTGGAACTCTTGCATTTTATCATGAGGCAACATGAAACTTCTCTGTATGTATTTAGATGGTGGAGGTGTGGAATTACACAAAGATTCAGATAATTGTGATGGGGTATATGATTGATTCTCAAATGGTTTAAAGAAATCTGAAAAGTGTTGCATGCCTTTCTATTCCTTCAGCTCTCTTTTCCCTGCTAAGAAAAAACAAAACAAAAAAAAAACACCTCTGGTAGCCAGATGCTGCCAGTGTGTGTTATTATGCTGGTAGGGTGTATTGATGCAGCAATGTCAGAAAGTCTTATGGCCATGCTTCACTTTATCTTTTTTTAATAAATAAAAAGTTAATAAAAACTACACAGTAAAATCTTTCTTTCACATGTTTTCTGTTTCCTACATGGTAAGCAGAAAATAGGACTTGATGATTTATTTTATCAGCGGTCCCCTTTCTTCATAGGCCAGGTTAGTTGAGCGCATAGCTAATAGTTGTTCTATTAAGAAGCTCTGCCACCAGAATTTTTTTTTTTTATCTCTGCAGCTCCGCTAAACTCATTTAATGTCCTTTTAAGTTTTGTCATACTCTCTCTGTAAAATGTTTAAGGGTAAGGGTTTAAGGGAAACATTACAAACAAAAGAACATGCATGACTTTTATCAGCTTAAATTTCTGAACACGCTGAAGTTTGTGGTTGTAATCGGAAAAGATGCAAAACATTTTGATCGCCCACACTTATATTTTAAAACTACAGTATACACTCACCGGCCACTTTATTAGGTACCCCATGCTAGTAACGGGTTGGACCCCCTTTTGCCTTCAGAACTGCCTCAATTCTTCGTGGCATAGATTCAACAAGGTGCTGGAAGCATTCCTCAGGGAGTTTGGTCCATATTGACATGATGGCATCACACAGTTGCCACAGATTTGTCGGCTGCAAATCCATGATGCGAATCTCCCGTTCCACCACATCCCAAAGATGCTCTATTGGATTGAGATCTGGGGACTGTGGAGGCCATTTGAGTACAGTGAACTCATTGTCATGTTCAAGAAACCAGTCTGAGATGATTCCAGCTTTATGACATGGCGCATTATCCTGCTGAAAGTAGCCATCAGAAGTTGGGTACATTGTGGTCATAAAGGGATGGACATGGTCAGCAACAATACTCAGGTAGGCTGTGGCGTTGCAACGATGCTCAATTGGTACCAAGGGGCCCAAAGAGTGCCAAGAAAATATTCCCCACACCATGACACCACCACCACCAGCCTGAACCGTTGATACAAGGCAGGATGGATCCATGCTTTCATGTTGTAGACGCCAAATTCTGACCCTACCATCCGAATGTCGCAGCAGAAATCGAGACTCATCAGACCAGGCAACGTTTTTCCAATCTTCTATTGTCCAATTTCGATGAGCTTGTGCAAATTGTAGCCTCAGTTTCCTGTTCTTAGCTGAAAGGAGTGGCACCCGGTGTGGTCTTCTGCTGCTGTAGCCCATCTGCCTCAAAGTTCGACGTACTGTGCGTTCAGAGATGCTCTTCTGCCCACCTTGGTTGTAACGGGTGGTTATTTGAGTCACTGTTGCCCTTCTATCAGCTCGAACCAGTCTGGCCATTCTCCTCTGACCTCTGGCATCAACAAGGCATTTCCGCCCACAGAACTGCCGCTCACTGGATGTTTTTTCTTTTTCGGACCATTCTCTGTAAACCCTAGAGATGGTTGTGCGTGAAAATCCCAGTAGATCAGCAGTTTCTGAAATACTCAGACCAGCCCTTCTGGCACCAACAATCATGCCACGTTCAAAGTCACTCAAATCACCTTTCTTCCCCATACTGATGCTCGGTTTGAACTGCAGGAGATTGTCTTGACCATGTCTACATGCCTAAATGCACTGAGTTGCCGCCATGTGATTGGCTGCTTAGAAATTAAGTGTTAACGAGCAGTTGGACAGGTGTACCTAATAAAGTGGCCGGTGAGTGTAAATTAATTAATATATTTAATCAATATTTTTTCTTTATCATTGGTGAAAAGTGACACGCAGTTAAATCACGATTTATTATGAGATTGATTAGAATTGACTAAATTGATTAAAATTCAAGTGAAGATTGTTTATATGGTGTGTCAAGCAATAAGGAGTAAAAAGAGATACACATATATATATATATATATATAAAATCTTTGCATGCGTTAAATTTTAAATTTTCTCTGATGGCTATTCATTACAATTATTCATGCAACACATTACAGGATGAAATATTTTCTCATATCTGTTGCTTTTGACATCAGCTGACCAGCACACATGCCAGGCAATGCATGACTGTCTTTGCTCCTGCAAACCATATATAACATAATCTAAAATTCCACCAAGAAATGATAATGCCATCTTCTTCAATGAAACTCATCTTCACAGTTGCTGTGATCTTCACATCTGCCAGGTGCACCATCATTCTGTGTGTTCAGCTTTATCCATTTAGCTCCAAGGAACATGAGATAGTGAGCTATGTTACATTTTAAAAAAAGATTCAAAGTTTCCACAAAGAGGGAAAGCATATATTATAAGCAACAAAAAACTTGTTTCCTAAGACATTGTATTAATGCAGCAATAAATAGATAAATTAATTTTCAAACTAATAGTTCTTTATTATTGTAGTTAAACCTTTTTCATATTTAGTTCCTCTGAAGTTATAAAACATTTCTTACATCTGGTGAATAAAATCTTAATGGTCATCTTAACATGAAAACATCCTTTTATTCATTTCACTGCAAAAACACCAAATATTACCTTATATGACTACACATAATCGTTATGCGTTTCAATTCAAGACAACCAATGAGTTGTTTAAAAAGTTACAGAAATACAAAGTGAATACATGCATACATATATAATCATATCATTAAAAAGATGCAAAGAAAGACAAAATAAAGTAAAAAAATGTAAATCCTATATTGATAAAAAACAAAAAATGACAAAAAATAAAACAAGAAACTGAGAAAATAATGAAAATAAAAAGTTAACTGTGTCCTGTTGCAAACAAAATCAGCTGCTTCACTGCGCTCTCGCTGTGGAAAGCATTTGAAAATCTAAAGTAAAGAAAAACGCTTTCTGAAGATAAGATACAGACTTTGTTATAAAAAAGAAAACAGAGAAATTGAAAGACTGCACTCCATTATCAGTAAAAATGTAGTTAATGGCTTTTACTCGTTAGGTTGTTCATTGCTCTTTTCCTCCTGCTGCTGTGTTTCATGTAGAGTCTCTAACATCCCAGTCAAATGTGAACCAATGTGACAAATTTCTACCACTGACCCATTTGTCACCTGGTCAGACATCACCTTGGTTCCCCTTTGCAGAAATATTCAGTTTGGAGCTTTCATGAACAAAAACCTACAGAAACAAAAACAACAGAAAAGCACCTGTTATTGGTAATTACTGGATTAAGAGTGTGTCACATAATTATCCATGATGCAACTACCTGATGGCTGGTAGCTGCCTCCTTCCATTGCTCAGCTGGAAAACAGTCCCCTGGGAAAACAAAAAGAAATTAAACCTTATTGAACAGAAACATTGGCCTTTCATTCTTACCTTTAAGACAAAATTAGAAAAAAAATGCAATGAATGCTTCAACAAATCTGAGTTAACTAGAATACAGAGAAAAACTAAAACATAGAATATAAGCAGTATAGCACAAAATGCATAGCTTTCATCGTTATTAATTCATGCAATATCTTTCAATGTAACAGAAAAGTTATTCCTGCCTAAAAACAGTTGAAAAGGGAACAAAGTGTCAAGAATACCTTCATGTTGATTTATGATAATAGCATCTTCACTCAGTCCATGATGTCTGATGAGTTCTTTAAATTTTTCCAGAACAGTAAGATTAACACTTACAGTTCGACCTGAGAAAGAAACCGTTTATTGTATTTCTCTTTCAACCAGAGGTATCAAGTAACAAAGTACAAACACTTTGTTACCTTACTTAAGTAGAAATGTTGGCTATCTATACTTCACAGGAGTAATTATTTTTTAATCTCATTTAAGTTGATTTTCGTTATGGTCTGTTGAAATTTAAAAAAAGATGAAAATGATCAAAAACAATCAGACAATTAATTTCTTTGTGATTGCACCAAGTTGTGGTTCCACAAACCAACATAAATAGTTTTTCAAGATGATGCAAAGTTAAATTTGAAACTGTTGCCATTAGTTATAAAACTAAAAAAAAATTATTGTAAGGAAGTTATCATCCAGAATTGTAGAAAGAATTTTCCTTTAATTGGGTAAAGTGGCCCTTAAATGTTTTTTCCTTTACTTTTATAATTTAAGAAGTTTTAAAAAAGGTACTTGAACACTTTTTCTTGAGTAAAAAGCTTAAGTTAAAACTCTTAACTTCAACAAAAGTGTTTTTGAACAGTAGGGTTTCTACTTCTACTTGAGGAAGACAAATTTATACTTTTGACACCTCTGACTTTAACAAAGGAGACTAGAAATAGTTTAAAGACTCATGTCTCCTGCCTAGAAGGTCCTGTTATCA
This sequence comes from Cyprinodon diabolis, assembly GCA_030533445.1. Lineage (NCBI taxonomy): Eukaryota > Metazoa > Chordata > Actinopteri > Cyprinodontiformes > Cyprinodontidae > Cyprinodon > Cyprinodon diabolis. The sequence continues at coordinate 28,449,492 of CM060069.1, read as the reverse complement.
GCCTGTTTCTGCCTAAATGTATTTACAAAAGTAGACATTGTGGTTAAATATAGCATAAACCAAACATAAATGTAGGTATGTTGTGTGCAAAATAGCTAAATTTGACATAGTTTGTTATAAAGAATACTGCTTGACAGCACAAAAGCTCTTTCCATATGGCGGTAAAATAGGTCTGAGTTGGATATGAGCTTTGCGCAGAAGTCAGTGACTTACTGTAAAGCTTGACTATGGTGGTTTGATTTCCTGATGGTTTCTCTGTGCTCAGCTGCAGCAACAGAGCGTATTCATTATAGCTGGTGTGAACGACGAAGGAATCGACATCTGCTCCAAATCCTGTAGAGGGGAGGTTTCATTTGATACCACTGGTACCGCTTCACATAAATCATTAGCTAAAGCATAGTGCACCCTCTTTCAGTTGTAGGACTGCATATTTCAGAACATGCCAAAAACATGAGGTCTAAAATGATTGAATCTAGCTTAAAATTTACAAAAGCAAAAAGCACATTACAAACTGTTATCAGTTGAACAATGAAGGCAAAATGAAAAAGAAAAAGCTGTGTGTACATATATAAGAACACCCTAATGTTTACCTCGTCTTTAGGAGAGAAAGTATATGTTACAACTCATAAATGGCAAATTTCTGTAGCTTGTACCAAGTAAGGAAAAACATCCCTAAAGTTAATCATTATTCAGAGGCACCTACAAGAAAAATTCAATTGAGTTCAGTACAAAAATATTTTATTAATCCTAAAAGGAAATTAAGTAAAAGACCTCCCTCCAAGATTATTCTATGGTCAGATCAATCTCAAAGAAACGGAAGAAAGAATCCCAAGAGCCACATTTCATATTCCACACATCCCAGGTAACAAGTTGACATATTTTAGTAGAAAAAGCCTTAAGAAGTATAATTTAGTTGGAATAAAAATACTCTTCTTTATAAAACGAACAGGGCAGAACAAGTTAGGGTTGAATAGCTGCATGTGAATGAAGCATAAGACTTTAGGAAAAATTTTAAACATGCTGCATGAAATCCCAACACACAAAAGCAGCACAAATTTCTCAAATCAATGGTGTGGTCCAGGTCTGTTTTATAGTCACAGGATTAGAGCACCTTGGAGCAGTAGAGTTGATAAAGAAGTAAGCTATATAACCAAAATCTTCACAGACAGCCGAAGGAGCTGAGGCAAAGCTGGAAATCAACTCCAGAAATCCTGAAAGGTTTTAACATGAACCTGGCAAAGTCCAAACTTAAGCCTGATAGAAATGCAAAACTAGAGTCTGCACACAATAATTGGTTGAATCAAACTGAAAGGTTAAAAATGTTCAGTAGTAATGTGAGAGTTATAAAATCAGACAATTGATACTTATTGTGGCCAAAAGGGTGGATATGTAAACTTATGAAGCTTTGGGTGTTCTGAATTTTACACAGGCATTTTTTTTCTTCCATTTTGGCTTCATCTTTGTTTACTTGATTAAGAAAGCTTGGAATATGTTGAACTATGTTCTACACTTTAGAGTACATTTATTTAATGTTAGAACAAATTTTTGTATGCTCTGCTTCGTAAAATCTTTTTAACCCACTTAACATGACATAAAAAGGCTGTAGGGGAAGGTATGCAGAGGGACCTACTTGCAGCATGGTGAAAGAATCGCCCTGGAGTGCTGGTCAAACTAAAATCTGTCAATGTCTCCCTACATGTGCCATTACTGAAAAAGATACAGTACAGATCATACAAAAAGCTTAACAATGATACAGTATATCAACACAAAAGTCAGGAGTCTGACCTGAAGGCAGAGGCTGTCTTTGTAAAGTTGTCCTGAGGAGGGACATGATTCACTTCCAGCGCCACAATGGTAGGGTTTCTCTGTTTGCGCTGCATGTAGTGAGGACATGTAGACACTGCAGCTATTTCAAACCACCGTCCTGTAAACTGAAAGGAAGATACACAACCTTGCTCTATATCTAGGCCATCTGCAGGAGAACTGATGTGGCAAATGTAAAAAGTTTTCACAGAGGTGGTTAATAACACAAAGAAAAATCTATTTTAAATAAACTAGCTGTTAGAAAAAAGAAAAGGGAAAAAAATCATACGGTCAAAAAATATTCTGAAATGTTAATACATTAACAAAGAGCAGAAGCAAATAATTACTTACTATAATCCACACCCACCTGTTTCAAATCAAAGTTCTCCTGTGTTGTTACTGGACCCTTTCCCATCACTGAGTCCATCTGGAGGGCCCATATTGATCCGACATCCACCACTAGAATTAGCAGAAGCACCATCCTTTGCATCCTAAAATATGTGCCTTGGCTAAGTCTGAGCCTTTTCAGGTCTAACCATCAAATGTTTGCTTTTTGAATCCCCATTTTCCCCACCCGCTTTCAAAGACAAAGAGCAAAGGTCAGAGCATCACTATTCCAGTGTTTGTTGTTCAGACTAATCAGAAATAAACCTCTGGACTTCAGAGTTTGAAGTCATCTCCAAACATGTAACCAATCAATATCTGTTAGGTTTTAACAGCTGGTTAGTGGGGAAAAGGGCTGCTCTGCTGCTGCGGGTGGATCTGTAATAATATCATTACAGGCTGCCACTTGTGTGTATCTAGAATCACATTGATCCACTTTGATGAAGTTTGAGATTACAAAAGTGACTCATTCCAACAAACCGCTTGGTTGACTTTATGTCCTGTACACAATGAAATACGGCATGGTCATATGAAAATTTTAACATTTTTTTTAATGCTCTCACTGAGGCAAAGGTTGTTAGATTTAAGTTTTTCAGGCTGGCTGCTGTCTTTCATTAACCTTTCAACATGTTTCTGTCTTAGTCTTAGACAGATTTTATTTGTCATTTTGTTTACACAAGTGTAAAACAAAAAAAGAAATTTCGTTTGGAACAGCTCTCTGGACAATTTCATCTTTTTTTAAAGTGCAGCCTTAAAAAATAGTAAAAATGACTGTAAATTTACAGTTCTAACTTTTTTTCTTTATATAATCTTTATAAATACAGTCTATAAGCTTTTGTTCATAAAATGTTTGCTAAGCAGGCATGGGCCAGTAATATTGGTGTAACCAGGTATTAAAGCTTATGGTTTTTAAGCAGATACAATATCCAGTGTAACCATTTCTGTGATTTTAAATCCTTTTAATAAGATATGAGAGAAACCAGATTTTTGCATGGCTCTCTGCAGCATTTAATAATGCAATCCTACTTAACCTCTGCTTGTTACTATTTACTGTCGCTCTCCTTCCTTGAGGTGGTGATCAAAGCCTTAAAACACATATGAGCAATTAAATAGTTTTTTTTCCATAGTGCTAAAGAATCTTTTATAAACCCATGCAGCCGAAAGTGTATCTCACTTTCATTAAAGTATAAAAACATACATTCTATAATGTGAATCTCACCTTAGAGCTTTAAGGAAATCTGTGATGTTTGACATTTGAAAGGTCTTTAACTATTTTCCAGTTGCTGTCCAAGATACTGGATCTTATACTATGCTATAATTGCCCCCTACCTTCAAACTATTAATGTTCAAAGAATATAATTATCCTTTTGTATTTATTTGTTATAAGTCTTGAACACTTTCAAACTTCTAAAGTGGGGTATGAGCTTTTATTAACACTATTATGCATAAGGTAATCTGATGTCCTTTACATGATGAAAAAAGGAACAAAACTCAAGAAAAGATATCTAATACAGAATATACATTGGAAGAAAAAGAAACATGGGAGAAAATCATGTAAAAGAATAACCCGTAAAGTTAATAACATCTGAGGAAATAAAAAAAGAACATGAAGGAAATGACAAAAACTTTTATCTGCAAGATGCAGTTATATTTTAGTCCTCATTTCAGTGACCTGAAAGTTTCTGCATATCTAAGGTTTGCAGACAGTTGCATCTGGGACTGAGGAGTATCAAAATAAGATTTCATTTTTAGTAGTTTTTAGCAAGTCTCAAGTTGTTCGAAAAAGGTGTTTTAAAGGTGCAACAAGTATCAAGAGATTAAAAAGACATTTCAGAATAAAAAAAAACAGTTTTTAAGAAGGGAAATATTTCTCTGAAAAAATGTCCTGCACACATGCATGGCACAGGCTTCTAAACAACCTAAACTATCAAGCAATTAAAGTTAAAATAGTAGATCAGAGGAAATTCCATTTGCTTCATCTGAGAAAAAAACAAAACAAACAAAAAAAAACAACACAGAAAAGAAACGATTAATTTAAACTTTACAGACATTTACAGAGCCGTTATTTCTAGTTTCCTTTTGAAAATCAATCATATTGACTCTCACCTAATGTCCAGATCATGATGCTGGACAGTTCTCTGTTAATGAGAAAAAACAAAAACATTTTGGTAAATTTAAAGAGAACATTTCCAGCCATTAACACACAACTAAAACTCTTTGAATATAATGAAAAAAGTGAAAAAATGTTTTCCCTATTTGCAGGAACTGATAGTCATATATTATACTGATTCGTTACACAGAGTAAAATATATCAAGCCTTTACTCATGCACTGTTGATGTTTAAAGCCATAAAAAAAAACATATTCACTGTTTCAGAAAAAAAGAAATGAAAAATATGTAGTGAAAAAGTTTAATATTAAATTTTTTATTTTTTTACCTGCTGGAGGAGGACTCAAAATAGATGTTCGGGGGAAACCATGGGACAAAGCAAAGGCTTTAAACTTCTGCATCACTTCTATGCTGGTTCTTGGTGAGCGAGCTGTAATACAGAAGCGGATGAGCTACACTGACTCATCACATCACATGTGACGCAGATATTAAAATATAAATGTTTGCTTCCTGTATGTCTCTGGAACCCACCGTAAAGCGCCACCTGTGTGTATTCTCTGTTAAAATTCTTGTACTTAAGAACCACAGCGTATTCAGTATAGTTTGTGTCCACTACGGTGATGTCCTTCACAATGCTATGGCCTGGAAAGAAAAAAAACAAACAAATTTTTTAATTTAACAGCATTTGGAAGAAGACCATAAGATTCAAGAATAATAAAAAATCTTTAAGGTCATAATAAAAACCCTACTAAAATTTAGCTCCTGACTTAGAAGGTACATTAATATGCTGAAAAAATTTTAAGCACTTGTTGAAAATATAAAACATCCTTGCAGACATGTTTTGGAAATATAACCATCCTCAGAAAAATAAAATAGAATACAAAATATAAAACCCCTTAGGAAAAAATTGGTTAAACTTGTGTTTGGTGGCAAAGCGCTTAGAGCAGAGTGTAGATGTTCTTAGAAGGCTTTAGAAACCCAGTCTGATCCTCACAGACTGCTACTCTCATTCTCTGAGCAAAATCCTTAGCCCCAGATTGCTCTCCAGATGCTTAAAGCCAAACACTAGGTGATGTCACATTCAATGGAATTATAAAAACATAAATGAGATAAAATAAATTGCAATGACAAAATAAAGCTTATGTATAAAGCATGTACTGTACATAGGAAGGATTGTTATCAGGGGTGAAGCGTGTGCTTAAAGTGCTGCTACTGCCAGCCCAGTCTGAGAGATGGGCTGATGATCAGTTTCATTCCCAGCAGGAGCATGTATGTGAACATGTGAGCGTGTGGCTGAAGGTAATTGAATTTGTAAGACCTTTCCCAGAAAACCCTACTTTTTTCAAGTCTGTTTCTTTGGGATTAAATATTTATGTACCATTTGACTGACGAAGGTGGTGCAATAGTGCATTGACCAGGAATCTCTGTATTGTATCTGGGCCTTTTCTGGACTGATGTAGCTTGAGGTGAGTTTAGTTCTAGTAGATGTGCTGTCCTCACCACCTGAGCTAAGTCCATCCTCTCCTGTGCCATGCAGCTCCCAGAGTACACTGTCACACTGACGCACAGGATGACTTCTTTTGTCACCACATCTAACTATGCAAGAAGCTAAGAAGATAGTCTGGTCCGTTCAAGCCTTCTAAAAAGACGAGCGGTTGTTTGGTTTTCTAGGAGTTACTAGAATGCAGAATAACTTTGTCATCCATATTCTCTATTGCCTCCCTACATATGCAGAGAAGAGCCTGTTCTCTGCCTTGGGCCTCTTGTAATCTACTTAAACCTCCTTGGTCTTGCTGATACTCAGGATAATGTTATTCTTTGAATGTCACTGTGTCAGTCTGTGGACCTCTTTTCTGTAGTAGTCATTGTTGTTATGGAGAACCATCATGGTGCCATCGTCAGCTGACCCAAAACTGTACAGGGGCACAATAGGGCACCAAAAAAAGTGTGAGCGCGCAAGGCAATTTTTGGGCAATTATTTATTTTAAAAAAGCATGGGCACAGATAATTAATGCAAACACGCGAGCAAATATTTTATAGCACTTATTTACTATTATAAAGAGTCATAAGTAAATTGTACAATCAGACTGTTATTTTCTGCATCATTAAATATCTACCTGAACCAAACTGAATTGAATTGGCCCACTTGTGAACTTAATTGTATATCTCTAATCTACTACTGATGAAGGCACAATATCTTCATTAAATATCTATCAGCAAACATGAACTTGAAAAAAACAAAAAAACACCTCTACATACATACATGTCTGTGTTTATCATTTCTATTTGGGCCCATCCTATGATGATGTGATGGTGATGGTCCTATGAGGTGAGGATATTATGGCCAGAAAGATGGGAGAGCTGGATGTTAATTTTTTTAACAGTAAACGGTAGCGTCCCAGGCTGGCCTTATTTTTGCGAAGCTGTCGATCAATTGTGACTGGCTTATTTTGGAGAGTTCTCCTCTCTCATCTCCGCTGTGTAAGCAGAGCTGTGAAAACCAAAAAATTAATTAAGAAAAAAATCAGTGCCCCAGGCATATCCAGGCACCGCAGATCCACAACGGGGCACGTGCCCCTGTGAAAAGGGTCTGCTAACGGCAATGGTCTCCAACCTTTCAAACCATGTTTAATATGGGAGCAGTCGTGTGTGAAGAGAGTGAGGAAGGAAGGGCTGAGGATACAACCCTGTGGCATGCCTGGGTTGAGGATCAGTGGGGCAGATGTGAGGTTCTCTATCTATACTTGAGGAAGACACTGATCCATGAACAGTCATTCTTCAAATATTTATAGATTTTGTCTCTCGCCTACACAGACATAGACTATTCAATGCTGCTAAACATCCTCCACAGTCTGAATAAGTATATCACATGCATTGCACCTTGTCAACTTCTAAGCTTTTAGCATTTTACACTCCTCACTCCTTTAGGATATACTTTTAAATCTGTCCTTATAATGTACATACTTTTATATCATGTATGGAGGTTTATTTTTACGTCTGTTTATTCCATGCGTGACATAATACACATTTGCTGTGTCTTGTACCACTGGAAAGAAATCCATCATTGGTGCAACAATTAATTAATTGTTAATAAAACTTGATTATGATTCTTCTCATTTTAACAGTCAGTTTTTGTGTCACGTGATGAAATCTGATAATACTCACGGGTGCTGTAGTAGGTGAACCGTCCAGGCACGTTTGTCTTGTTATATTGGTAAAATTTAAGCATGCAGAGTCCAGTTCTGAAGCAAAAAAAGAAACAGGGAGATGTAGTTGTATTTTATTGTGCATAACTTTTTATAAATAAGGCAATAGGTGTAATGAAAAAGGGTTGAGTTGAACAGCTAATCTCGCTCCCTTGCTGTCAGGTTGAATCAGGTTGTGGCTTTATGTCATGACTAAATGTATCAGCCAAGCATTTATTTGGACTCACAGTGCTTCCCACATTGTCAGGTTGACATTGCCACTGGGCATTACTGAGACAATCCCCATGGAGATCTTCACTTTGTCTCTCATGCGCTCAAAGCCAGGAGAGTCATAGGCGAGCCCAACTCTGTACCATTTACCTGCAAACTTAACACACATTAAAGCACAAAAAATATTTTAAATGAAAAACAAGACAAAGATAGTAGATTTTATTTCAGGTTTGGGGTTTAAGAGAAAAATGTGCAAATTATATGTGTTTATTTTCCTCTTGAAAACAGATTTGCTACTTTGAATTGTCATTGAAATTATTAAATCTTTTGCAAATGGAAAATACAAAAAAATCCATAAGGATTGACATAAAAAGACAACATACAATACAATACTCTTATACTCTGAGATGGAAATCTCACTTTCATATAAAGTTTTTTAAAATTTCTTGGGGGATTATGAAAAACCTTAGTTTTATATGATTTATAGACATTTTTTTTTCCAAATATAAGGTCAAGATTGCTGCACTTCCTTCTTTTAAGAGATGCAACATTTGATAAAAATGATAAAAAAATAGTTGATAATACTTGATAAAAAATAGTCCAGTATGTAAGTAACTGTTGAATTTCAGCACTTGTTTTTGATTTTTTATTTAGTATTTAACATTAGTTCATAAATACTTTATTCGGGTCTATTTCACTTTATGGTCGGTCTCAGTTGGCTATCATTAGTTATCATTAGTTTTTAAGCACCGGGTTGGGGGTGAGTTGGTAGGGGGGATCTGCAGGTTCCCATCTACAGGTACCATCCCCTGCAGCCACAGCCACCCCCCATATATATATAAGGGAGATATTAGGGATGCATGATATTGCCTTTTTTCCCGATATTTGATATGCAGATATTCCAAACACTGAAGTTCCGATTCCGATATAAGCTGAAACTAATACAAACTAATTTCAAGACATGTGCGTCACAAAATTTAAGCATAACCACCTTCATATGTCGCCCTAGGTAGGGTGAGTTTGCTCTACTACTTCCTGTAAAGTAGTGTTTGTTGCATCTAATAGTACACAGATATAAATGTACACGTTTAAACGTTAAAGTTTTTTTCATGACATGTTTTCCAGAGAAGTATTGACAGAAGTGGATCAATACATGCATTTACAGGTGAAGATTACATGGAAGCAATAAATTGTGTAAATATTCAAAACTGGCCAAAAATGTTTACTGATTTATGAAAGTCTCATGTCATTTCTTAAGTCTCAATGTAGCTCCCTGTTTTTAGGAGAGGATAGTGTTTGGTGGGTAAACATTTGCAAACCTGTTGACTATACAAGGAGGCATAGCGGTTTACTAAAATTAACGTACATGAGCTGTTTACGATCATGATGCAAAACGTTCACCAGCATAACAAGACTCAAAGACTACAGCATTTTGTCACAGCATCTTTTCATACCTTCAGTTTAAAAACATCTTAACAAATTCATGATGAACACAACCGTTTCTTCAACTATGTCTAATATACTATAACATCCGTTTTCCATCCTTTTTGGTTACTTAAACATTTGTGGAAAATTTAGCTTTAAAGACATTATTGAAAGATCTGAAATAGTCTTATAAAGCCAAGCCAATATTCTATTAGAAATCATTCTACCACATGAAACACCTTTCTGCATCTCTCAACATCTCATGTGTTAAACATCAATCCTTATTACTAAAAGCAGCTTGTTAGTGTCACCAATCAGTGGCTGATAATCACAAAGTAGATTCTGTTTCCAAGATTGATAAAATTATCACTGAAAACACAAAATGTGAGTTTTACCTTCTGCAAGTTGAAATCTTTTTGTGGCTTCACTGCTTGGACCACCATCACACACATCATCACCATAGCGACAGAGAGCACTTTGGTCTTCATGGTTCTATGAGGACATACAGCTGCAAGATGAATATATTTGAAACAACTTTCAAGACCTTAGCCTACTAGCAGACTAAGGTGAACAAACTGACAGAGGCTGGCAAAGGTTGGATTGATATTTGCTTTGACTTTTGATCCACCCACCTGGTTTTCAGCCAATGGAGTTAAAGTAACGACGAACAGAAACCATATGGTTTAAAATCTAGAGCTATAAAACAGCTCTGACTTCTCAGAAACAAACAGTCATGGCTGTGGTTCACTGAGGTCAGCTGAGACGCAGCTGCTGTCCTCACAAGTTAGGACAGATGTTTCTCAACATTAACAGATGATGTATCAGGAGGACCAAACCACAAATATCTGCAGCGGAAAAACAGTGCTGACTAAGTGTGAATTTTAAAGGAAATGGCTAATTCTTCAAAACAATATACAGGATCTTTGTGTCCCCCTGAAAGTCTTTCTCTAGTGAGAAAAAATCAAAGGTTTTAAGTTAAGGAAAGTGGGACCTCTATTGATGAAGGGGAGAAATACACATTAATTGCTTTCTCTTCATAGGCAATATGAAGAGAAAGCAAACCTATCAAACAGACACAAAACTATTGATGAAGTGAAGGGCAGCTGTCTGATTCAATAACAGAGAAGATAAAAAATACTCTAAGATCTTACAAAGAACTGAGTATATATTTAAGATACGAAAAACAATGTAAGTGCTTCTCAGCCTTATAAAAAGAATACATTTGGGTTTTGAACTGGAGCCATTTTCTTTTAATAGATACTGAATATAATCAGGTCTTATATGTATATATATTTATTTATTTGAAATAGCACAGTGCATATGAAATGTCCCACATTATTCTACATTTGAAAACAAAAAATATTAACAATGAGGCCCACAGAGCCTGTTTTTTTTGTTGTTTGTGAAAAAAAATTCCTCTCAGATTAAGCAGGCAGCCTTTACGAAAGAAATATCCTCCTCTGGATTCCCTGCTTTTTTTGGGCGGTGGTGTTCTAGTGGTTAGGGCATAGAGCTTGGAATCCTGAGGGTCTGAGTTTGAGCCCCACTCCCAAGGACTGCCACTCTGGCTCTCTGAGCAAGACCCTAAACCCCAAGCTGCTCCCTGGCAGCCCACTGCTCCCCCAGAGAACTGTTTAATTGCAGAGGTAAATTTTCTTCTGTGCGAGATCAATAAAGTTCAGTTAAAATTAAAGTATTGGCTTTCCACACCCCCATTTTACCAAAGGACACGCCCCAAGAACCTGTATCCATGACAACCAGTCAGTCTGTAAAGGTAGCCTATGGTGGTATAATACATAAGACGAATGCCGGAGCTTGGCCAGTGGGCTGTTACAGACCACCCTGGACATTCTATTTCCCCTAATGACATCATAAAGGGAATGATTTTTTTAAACATGCCATTTTGAGCACACATTAGCTAAGAGGTGGAGAAAGGCAATGATAGAGGTTAAAGTTTTTTTTTTTCTTCCATTTTTGAATCTCATACACAGGCTTCAGAACAGATTTGGCTGTTACACAATGTTTATAATGTGAATTTTGCATAATAGGGGACCTTTAGTCAATATCATGAGTCCCCATGTAAATATGCCAGTGTTAGCCACGGAGACTAATAATCATCTGTGTAGTCCTATGACAGGTTGATTTTTACAAACAGGACAGGCCACATACAAAAAAATAAAAAAGTTGATTCAGATCAACTGTTAAAAATAGACCTTAAAAATAGACCACAGGTCAGCGCAGTCACTGTAGGTCTGATTATTCTGGAACCAGAAGTGAATATCAGAGGTTATTTCCATTGACTGTGATGGTTTTTAATAGTTTGGCTTAAACTTGTCAGACATTGGTGAATTTGTCACATAATAATGGAACAAAAAAAACAAAAAAAACTTGCTGCTTCAGTTACGTCTTATTTGCTGAAATGTTGCAAACATTAAATGTATTCTATTGGTGGCTTTCTTGACTTGAGAATTAAAGTCAGAGGCAGATAATCTGTACCTGGATTATCTACCTCTGCTTGGAGAACAGTTTAGAATACACTGTAATAATCTGAATTTGTTGGCATTTTTAATGAACCATTACATAACCAGGGGACATTTTTATCCCTAATTAGATAAATACATGTTCAATTCAATTCAAAAAGAGGTACTGATGTGAAAGTTTGATCCAAACTCAGGGCTTTTTTGTTGTCGTCATCGAGCAAATTTATGGCTAAATGTTTTGTCTTGGCAAAATCGATTATTTTCCATGAGGAATTATTTTTTCTATCTTGTTCTTATCACCAGGCTTGACAATTGGTGAATTAAATTGGGCAGCTTATTAAATAACCTTTGATTAATGTTATTAAAAAGAAATGCTAATCTGCCAAAAGGCGCATAAATTAATTCAATATTTCGATCAAGAAAAATATTGATCTCAAATAAAAAATATACAAACTTATACAAAAAAGTATACCCACAAAATAAAAGAGCCAAACTGAACAATGCAAATAGTTTTATTAATAATTATTCTTCCATTTGCAGCACTGCATCCATCTCCCTTTCTTGAAATACAGTGTGTGCACAACTAGCTTTGAGTGAGCAGGACATCTGTGTGTTTGTTTGTTGCTCACCTCACAGACCTTCCCTTCACACTCTGCACAGGTTGACAACAGCTGCCAGTGCAACAACACAGTAAAATAAAAACAGAAACACACAGAGGCAGAAATGCCCACACCATAAGGAATGACAAATAAAAAGTGCGAAAAGCCAGGTTGAGGCAAAAGGACAAGATGTATTATTAAAACAGGTTTATTGGTTTATTAAACTTTATCCACACTCAAAAACTCTAGTGTCGATTGATCGGATAATTGGGGAAAACTATTTATTCAAGTGTTTCAAACAATTATTTTCCCTTTAGATGCTAAAAATATATTTTGACTGTCTAAAATTCTTATTGAGAATCCAAATCACCTTAATTTGGCAAGTTCATGCACATAAAAGATTATTATAAATAAGAATTTAAATCTGAATCTCTCAAATAAAAGTTTAAGAATATACAGGTGCTTGGAGAATAACATTTTAATCTCTTAGAAATTTGTATCTAGATGCCAACCCCAAACTTCCCAAAGAAAAGAAGTGCAAGAACACTATAATTCCCATCTAACTTTTAAAAACATGGAGTTGGCATATCAGACAGGCTGTGATCAATATTATTAGCCTTTCTTGTGTATCTCTGGGGTGATATCATGTTTGAAAATGGTTATTCAATTGTCATCCATCCAAACATGAATCCCCTTTCAAGCCAAAACCAAAAACCTATGATTTCACACAAAGGACAATAAGCAGCGAGAAAGAAAAAACAAAAATTCAAAGAACAATCAACAGGTTCTAAAAAAATTAAATAATTTAAGCTAATTATAAAATATAAAAATGAAACATCTTCCTCAGAGTGTTGTGCTCCAGGGCTGTTTAATCACCCGCCCCCTAGTGGTAAGAGTTCATAAATGCAACTCTGCCATTCAAGAGCGTCATAACAGCTTAACCTTTACGTTTCCAAATCACACTTTACTTCCCAACAGCAAATCAGTCATTTGTTCAGTCCCCCCTCCAAAAACATTTTGGAACATTTTCGTAGAACATTTTACACTCATCATTAAAGAATAAATACCCTAGAGAAAGAGACAAGGGAGGCTGGAATAAACTCAGACCTCCTGAACGGCTGCATTGGAGTTTTTCTCAGGACTTGCAGGAATGATGGGTGAATAAAAGCCAGAGGACCACCTGTGTCCGTTAGTGCAATATATGAACTAAGGAAACATGTTTCAAGACAGATTCTATCGGTCTACTGAAAACAAAGACGACAGGCTTCCCCACTGGGCTGAAAGTGACTGCAGGATGCAACGCATGATCAAAGGTTATAGAGCAACAACCGACTATTCAAATCAGCCAAAAAAAAAAATTATCATCCCCAGAAATCTTGAACAGTCCAAATAAATCTGAAACGGCACGAGTTCAACTGAACTAAACGGGCAGAAATAAAGACAGTGGAACAGGTGCGGCCAACAGAAGGCGGGATGGTAAACAAAGCAGAAAAAGAGATTAGGACAGAAAATTTAAAACCAGAGTGTATGGGAGATAAAGTATTCTTGCTCTTGATAGGATGAATAGACCACCCAGTTATTGCAGATTAAAAGACAATCTTAAAAGACGCTTAAAGTTAAACAGCTAAACCTAGATAGCATCGCTGATATTTAGAGATGAGATTAGAAAAGACTGAAGCTGCAGACGGACGAGCAGAAACAGATGAAAATGTGAGGGCCAGGGCCTGTGGATCTGGGAGGTGAACTCGCAGTAAGGCACAGTGCTCTGCATGTGGTGGATGATTCGCATTCATTCCTGTGAGCAGCTGCAAGCCATGGACAGTAACATTAGCTAGCGTTCCAGACAGAGGTTGACATGCATTCAACAAGGGATCGAATGTCATTAATTTCTGGCGTCTAATAATTCACTTGCACTCTATTGTGTTGTTTTAATAACAAAAATTAGAGTTAGTTTGGAATTTTCTGGCAGATTTCTTCTTACATCTAAACCACATAAAAAATACTCTAACATCCACATGCTGCTTGTCACCATCAACATGATTGTGGCCTTATGTTTCAACAATCCTCTCAGCTGAAATGCAACAGCTAATGTAAAATGGTTAGTTTCCTGGCAGGTAAACTTTTTAAACAGAACTGAGATCAAGGCCGTTCCAGAAGTTTAATGTTTTGTTGTTTTCTTCATATGTCTGTTTGAAATTATTGTCTTATTGGAACATCCTATCGTGTCCAAGTTTAAAACATTAAACTTCAACGAAATTTGAACCAATCCTTAATCTTCATTTACATGATTGACCCGTCCTGCAACATGATACTACTACCGCCAAGTCCTGACCCATAGAACATGTACTGACTAAGCTTAAAGTTGAGGTCTAGACTAAGAAACTAAGCTATATAAATGAGCTGCAGTCAAATATTCAGCCAGGATTATACCAGAAGCTCTCTGATGGCTACAGGAAGTGTGTGATTAAGCTAAATCAAGGGATATTTCACCAATTAACAATGGGGGCACATGAATGTATATGATCCTATAGCTGTATGCATTCATCTTGCACCGATTAGGGATAATCCACCATATAATTCAGCATTTTAATAACCCAATACCTGTTCATTCAAGCTGCCTATATGTTGCATAACCTTCCAAACTGTAGAGAAAGTGGTTCAAACCGAGAATTAAAAAGCCCCTAAAATTATCCATAGTGGACAAAGTAAACTGACTTTTCTCTTCCATCTTAGCTCCAGTTTAAATCTTCCATTACCGGTTTTGAATCTTTGGATCATACGAGCTCTCTTAAATGTGAAGAAAAATGATTTTCTTTAGCACCCCATGAAGTCTTCACTGATCAGGTAATCCTTCTGCATTCAGTCAAGTCCTTTTTCATATGCTTAAATGAACACACACACACAGCAACAAACACACACACACACAAGCCGAGATGATCAAAGTCTACTTTTTCAGACAGAACCTGCACAATACGGCCACATAACCTCAAAATTTCAGGAGGCAAGTCAGACATTATTTAACCCTGGGTTGACTTTAGCAAGTTGCATTACTTTGTTTTCCAGCAGCCAATATAAAAACCATTTGGTGGGTTTGTTTTGATAGATTCCAGATTATAATGAAGGATGGGATTTAAATGAACATACAGCAAAAAAATGTTAAAATACAGATTCACTAAATAACCTAAAATATGTAAACATAATTGTAAAATATTTGGTAAGTTGCTGACATTTCAATAAATAAATAAAAACAAAAATTCTAATGGTTTGCAGCTGATTATTGCACTGCAGATGCTGGAGAGTTATTGCACATTAGAGCTGTTACTTCAGGTCTGTTCATTCACTCCAGCTGCTTGTATTTTGTTCCCTTTTATTAGAGGCCTAGATGGTTTGGAGAGCAAGAAGGTCGGAATGACTCATGTTTGAGAAAAGCTGAACTTTAGTTGGTGTGGGTTATCGTGTTTTGTTACTTTCTGGCTAGTTGTGCAGGTTAAGTCAAAAGCAGAGGCGCCATCTTTGACAAACTAATCACACTACAACATAACATAATAACACGAACTGAGATAACTTAGGTGCACAAATGTCCCTTCGATGTTCTGCACACTTTATGTGCAGAGCTAATTTCACAGTTCTTCAGTATCCTTTGTTTAAAATCTGCAGATGCAACTTTTTGGATTCCAGGCAGAGTGTTTTCCTTATTTCGTGCTAGAAAAGCATGTTGGTAAGGGTTTTCAAGGACTGTGGTGCACTGAGCAGATGTTTGAAGTTCCAGAGAGAACCTGGTTCCTGTGGTTTGTGTCTCTCTTTTTGTTTGCTGAGGTAGCAAGAGAGATGTCTGTGCAGATTTAAACAGGGATGGATGGAGCGGAGCGTGTCCTTCTGAGCGTGCTGTCCGTAGATCTCTTGTATTATAGAACATTAATGAACAAAATAAGGTTGGGAATAAAATATGCATGTGTGTGCATTGGCCTTTGGAAGCGTATGGCTCTTACATTAGAATCCATGTACATGTTCTGCTAACCTGGGCAGGCAATATTGTCCTCTTTTGTTTGTTGAAAGGTCTGCATGTCAGTGTGTGCACAAGTTGATGTAGTGCTCTGTCAGGCCGTCACAATTTGTGCTTCCCAGACACTATGGAGCGATAGAGCTCTTCATCCAGCTGCACATAGCGCCCTCTACTGGAATCCAGGAAGAACAGTCTGTCTGACACAGCAGTGGGATTAAAACCGTCCCGACGCAGCTCTGTTTTCTGGAATTTAAATGTACCTGAAACAGAAATACAGATTCGACTCATGAGGCTGCTCCCAAACAAACAAGCAAACATCTTTTGTTTGAATCAGTCTTAGCTGGTTCTTTCACAGGATTTATGTTCAGATTTGGGACTTTATGAATGGTTTCATTTCTATCATTGTTCAGGTTGTGACATAAAATCTGCAAAATCAGCACTGAAAAGTGAGGAAGGAATAAAGAAGAAGAAGAAAAAAAATTCATGGCAAGAAGTAAGTAATGATGGACAGAAGGAAAGAAGGAAAGGAAAGAATAGAATTAATGACAAAATGTAGGAAAACCAGGATTGACGGAAAGAACAAAATAAAGGGATTAAGAAAGAAACAAACCTATGAAGAATGAATACACAATAAAGGGATAAAGTTTATAAATAAATAAAAATTTCCTTATTTTGTCCAGTCACTCTCTTAAATTCAATTCCATAAAGAAAAAAAAAAAGAAACAGTAAATTTTTTTTTTCAAACAATTAAAGAAAAATGTCATTGCATACATTACAGAAAAATAGTCTGGAGACATTATGAGCTGTGGTGCAATCCACACCAGAAGCATCCAAACCTGCTTCTCTTTCTTTGGTCAAAATGACAGAATACAGGAGAATGAATAAATGTAATGTAATGAAAACTGATTTCTTCTCTCGCCCAGCCATGTAAAGTGGGGGAAAACCCTAATGTTTGGTTAAGTGTTTCTTAATGACTTCAAGAGAAACCAGAGTGTTTCTGGCTTCCTGGTATAATTCTGGTGTGCGTAATGATCAAACGATTATACCAAGGAAAACTAGTTAGGATGTTCTGGAACAACCCAGGAAACAGCAAAGCTCAGCCAATCAGAAAGCGGAAGCTGCTCGAGCTCCAATGCCCCCGTTTGCAGTGAAACCACTTTCCCATCAACTTGGACAGAGATGACTGACCTAAAATAAATTGCTCTTAAAACGACACCTTTAGGCTCAACTCAGGTTTGGTAATGGTCCATACTGACAGACTAGAACAGGAAGTCTGACAATAATAACGCTTGGAAGTTTCTTTACCTGAGAACACTGCATCATCTGGTAACGGACAATAGTGGCATCATCATGGATGCCAGTGATACAGGTGCATTAAAGGACAAAGGAGAGCTACCTCCAAGTTCTTCCATGTCACCTCTAAACAGCCTCATGGCCTAATTTGGACTTGTAAGTACTCAAAACAATAAAATAAATAAAAAGTGAGGTTAAAACGAAAAGGGTGGATAATATTAAGGCCAGGAATGTCCACACTAGCAAAATGACCAATTTCATCCATCTCTACCATTTATAATAAGAAGAGCGATCAAGTATCCAGCCAGGGTTATGGCAGAGTAGTTAGCCGAGTATGTTTTATAGTTTAGCTTCTCTGTGTGGATAAGGGGACATCCAGCAGTAATTCAAACTCATCATCCACCTCTTGTTTTTAAAATTCAATCAAATAGTTTAAGACTAACATTTAATGAGACATTTAAGCCCATAAATGGGGCCACCTTCAGTTTAAAAAGAAGAGCAAGTAAATACCTGTCTTGTTGACTTCTGGAAGGAAGCGAAGGAACACAGGTCTAGCATACGGAGGGAGAACTTTCTCCATGTCTTTAAAAAATGTCTCCAGGTCGGTGGATTGGGACGGATCAGCGATGGCTGCCATTCCAGCCTTCCCCTCTGCTCCTGTACACATAATCAGACATGTGGGATGATTAGCTGCTAAGGACCAGATAAGATAAAAGCTCTGGTTGCAAATTATAGTGGCAATGCTGCCATGAGTTTAATTCAAAACAGTTTTATTATTTTTGAACACCAAGCTTATGGCCACCATTTCATACATTGCTGCAGGATTTTGTATATTCATCTAAAATGTTTTCAGGGTCGTAGAGGGACTGTAGTCTTTAGCATCAGTCTATTAAAACGAGACAAAAGCATCCTCACATCCCTACTTTCATTCTGCACTGGCCTTAGCAATACTCTTAATGGGAGGCAATAAAGAATACTTTTAATAGCTCATTTGCCAACTCTCCTTTAAAACTACTGATATGTTTATGTATTTATATCTTCCTCTGTAAAGTATAAATTAATGCTATCTCTAATTGGTCTCTTGTGCCTCTGGAGCCTAACTTGCAGCTCAGACATATAGGTGATGACGTTTCTCAGAGCAGTAATTAATTTCATGTCATAACAGATCAGGAGTGAGCAAAGATATTGCAGCAGCTATATCAGCCACAGTATTGTACTGCCTGTATATTTGTCAAACACAGCTTCATCCTTTTAATTTAACACAAAATAAAGATGCATGATACATCTTTATTTTGTTTATTTCATTTAGCTATATTATGACTTCAACTTACACGTATTTCACGGAGACTTAATGTGCTAGACAAGCAACAAAAAAGGGACCAGAACAAAAAACATTGCAAATAACCAGAAACATGGTTAGCATGTCAAGGATCAAAGAGTGCAACTGTGGGGCAGCATCATGCTCTCCTTCAGCAAAGAGGAACACTTTTATGACTTCTTGGTAAAAAAAATTGATTAAATATTAAAAAAATAAAAAATAAAAAAAAATTTGGGAAACTCTGGAGAGAAAACCTGACTAAGCTGCAAAAGATTTGGGGCAGAGGTTCAGCTTCCAGCAGGGATATAAATAGTTTTTTTAATAATTAAGGTGCTGTTCATCCAGTTTAAATGAAAGAGTCATTCTTGTCAGGCTGGTAGACAGACAACAAAAACGTAAACCAAAAGTTAGTTCTACCTTCGCTTTTCATAATCTTATATCATAAAAAACGTATATATATATATAAAAAAAAAAATTATATTACATTAAAAAAAACATATCCTTTTTATTTGTGTATGTCACAATTGCATTGCTATATTACACTGAAGTTTCAGCCATTGTTCACTAATTTATAGTGAATTTATAGTTTCTCTTTAACAAAATATAAAGTTTCTATATTTTGACACAAGCGACGAGTTAACAGATATGTTAGCAGAAGGTTTTCTTAGGGTTTTATCAAATAGTTTTCACTGTGCTGCTTTAACAGACAGTATAGAAATCTATGAAGTGAGGAGTTTACCTGGGATTTCTACTCCATAAACGACCACGTCTTTCATATCAAGCAGCCTGCTTAAGGTTCCTTCCACCTCAGTCGTCGAGACGTTCTCTCCTTTCCATCGGAAAGTGTCTCCCGTGCGATCCTTGAAGTACATGTGGCCGTACTTATCCATGATCAGCACATCACCTGTTGAGAGGATTTATAAGACATTTATTTATATAAGGTACTTTAAACAACCACGTATGGTAAGATGTGCTGGAGAAGGGTTCTAACCAGAAAGATAGGCGCTGTCGCCCTTCTTAAAGACACTATTGGCAATCTTCTTGCTAGTTGCCGATTGGTTGACGTAGCCATCAAACCTGCGAAGGGGGTCATTCTGAATGATCTTGCCAACGAGCTGGCCAGGCTCACCTTGAAGAAAAAAGGATTTAATTATTTCACGACATCCAAAGCCATGTTTTCATCATCAATTCCCATGTCACATGTCAGTATATAAACAGCTGCATGTCAGTCTCAAGGTGCTTAAAACAAATTATAGTTAATTATTGATGTCAATATTGCATATAAAAAAGCCCACCTGGTTTGCAAGGAATGCAGACTCCATCAGGGCCTCTGATGAGCTCCATGGTCTCTTCATCAACCCTTACCAGTCTGATGGGATAGATGAAAGGCAGGATCTGGCTGTTAAAGCCACACGCTCCAACCTAGACAGTAAATAAAAAGATGTGAACATCATAACCCTCTTTAGTTGAACACAATGAGGAGGATTTTCAAAGCTGCTACGTTAATCATATAATGTCTGACCACAGAGGGAAATAAATATCCATACCACTGAAGGCCACCTTTAAACCAGGTAAATACATAATTACAGCATAAAAAATACACCAGTTGGAGTATAAATCGGTCCTGGTAAAACTTGCAAGAATATGGTGGTAGTAATAGCAGCTTATCTACTTCTTGGAGCTAATGAGCTGTGACAATATAAAGAAAGGTGAAAAAAATGATGCTTCTAACAGCTCAACTAGCAGCTGTACTGGAGCTTCCAGTTTTGGAAAGTATTCAAACTTCCAAATTATCCCTAGATTTCACTTTTAAAAGAAAGTTGGGAGTTTTTCAAGCTCCAGCTAAAAAAAAAAAAAACAAAGCAACCAAAATGCCAATCAGGCTGCTAAAGAACCTGGTGCCGCATTTATTATAGAGTATAGCAGACAATTAGGATGACAAATAAATGAAAGAAAAACTGCGCAACAGCTTAATCAGTTCAAAATATGATTTAACAAAAGTTGCAAAATAGTTTTAGAACCCTTGTGGGACTGGCTTTACTTGGAAAGCACACATGGCTGCTTAGCTGAGGAAAATGCTGATTGTTTGAGGCGAGCACTAGGGCTGAAACAAATGATGGGATTAATCGTGATTAATCGATTATTGAAATTTTTATCAACTAATTTAGTTATAGGTTAATCATTAGAGAGTAGAGAGTCTAGAACATGCCTATAGCTGACAGAGAAACCATCTTAGAGCAATAATTAAACCAAAATTATATTTAAAAGAAAAAAAACATTTAAACATTTTGGCATTTAAGACAAAAATAAAAACTTTGTCTGTCAGCATATTGTATCCAGAACTCCTCAGGTGAAAAAGTTCTAGTCTCACTTAGTTTAATTTAACAAAAAATCTTCTCTAAGGAACCTTTTGTTGAAATATTATTAATTAATTAATTGAAAAACTAATGCAGATGAATCGATTTGCGAAATAATCGTTAATTGCAGCCCTAGAGAGTACTACAAGGACGGCAGCGTCTTAACTGATTGATTTTCCAAATTTGCCATGATCAAGCAACATTCAAACAATTACTGATATCCTGGAGACCCCAGGATTTCTTTCTTTAACCTAATGATGTTGTTTCCATTTACGCACAAGAAATCTGTAACATCTGATCATGTGCTGCCATCTTGAAAGAGTATATCATAGCATAGGAGACTGTTTTAAACAATGATCTTTGGGACTTTTCCAGTTTCTCTCCCCTAGAACTTATGCAAGAGTCTCACAATGTTTAGGTTATTTTAGCAGAACATTTCTAGCTGCTTCTTTGCAGGCTGTGTTCCCACCTTGTTTCCAAAGTTGCCCAGGCTGCAGTTGCACTCTGTGGCTCCGTAAAACTCTGCAATCTGTGGGATATTGAAGCGCTTCATGAATTCCTCCCATATGGACTGGCGCAGGCCGTTACCCAACGCCATGCGCACCCGATGCTGGCGCTCAGTGTCCCGAACTGGCTGGTTTAGTAGGTATCGGCAGATCTCTCCAATGTATTGGACAATCTACATGTTGAATAAGGAAATGAGAATAGAATTAATGACATGAAACTGTTGATATACCTTTACTGGTTGTTGTCACAGACATCCGGCTTACGGTGCAGTTGTATTTGACGCAGTCATCCCAGAAGCGGGATGCAGAGAACTTCTTTCTGATGACCACCGTCATTCCATGTATCAGGCACTGTCCCACTCCCACAATGTTTCCTGGGATTGACGAACATGAAGGATCGTGGTGTCAGTCGTGACCAGGTTATAATAAAAATGGCTTAAATTGTAGTTGCAGCCTAAATGAACACTGTAATGTCACCCTGTGGGATCAGGAAATATTCAAATCTGGATTATTTGAGCTTAACCCGATTCCATTTTCTGGAAATTTGAAATAGAAATTGTGCTGTGATCAACATGATACTGTGGTTCTTAAGAGGAAGGGCTGTTGGTGGGTCAAGCTAATTTGGCTGTGTTTGTACAAGGACTCAAACCAATATGGATGTGACGTTTTTTTACAACCCAAAGCCAATGACTACAGCTCTCTCTCACTGAGATTGATTTGCATATGAGACTGGCTAGAAACCTTTGTCTCCTTTGGCCTCAACATGACACTAGATCAGCATATTTTTTGTGTGATTTTGAGTCTTTTTGTTCCTTTTTGTACAAGAAAAAAAGGATCAAAAAAGGTGCTCTAAAAGAAGCAAACGTGGTCCTGCACAATGGAGGTATAAACCCAAATCTATTTAAGCAAACATACCTGCAGAGTGATAGAGCGGGAGACAGTCGTACAGGACATCGTCTGATGTCATCCTAAAGCCGTAATAAACCAAAGCAGCCATGCGGTAGTATCTGAAAACCAGAATGAAGTTAGAAACGAGAGAAGCAGAACAAAACAAATCAGTCAAAACAAAAGAAGTGAGCTTTACTTTATCTCTGTCTCCTTCTGTTCTAAGATTGTTTGGACTAAACACAACATGGATCTGAAAAGAACAGCTGCAGTTCCTTTGTGTCCGTTTTTTGACCAAACGCCTGCTTCCTACCTGCTGTGCACAACAATGGCGGCTTTAGGCATCCCTGTGGTTCCTGATGTGTAGATATAAAACAGGCGATCTGAAAACAGAAAACACAGAGGAAGTAGATTAATTAGACCACATCAACATGGTATGGAGCAAAGGTTCGTATTTAACCTGTGAATATTTTTCAAACACAGGATCACTATGTAAGCTGCCCTTTATAATGTCTGTATTTTCAACAGACGCAAACATCTGGGAGAAAATTTGTTTACAATCCACCATCAGATACCTCTAGCTACTTGCAACATCACTGTTATATCTGCCTCACCCTCAATTAGACACATGAGGCTATGTTTTAGTTTCAGCAATAAACATTTCTGTTAAAATATCTGGAAACGACGATGGAAGACGTTTGTGGAAATTGAATTATTACAATTTATTATTTCATTTGCATAAACTTTTATTTTTAACTTTGGATGCGTTGTTAGCAAATTCATTCATTTTAGCTGAAACTGCGTGTTCACCTGTGAAGCAGCGTTGTGGCCGCTTAGGGAGGCGAGATGAAGCGCCGGTCAGCAGGGTCTCCAAGCACTCAGTTCCCTGCGGTACTTGCTTGGGGTCATAGTCTCCAGAGCAAAACATGAGAACTGCCTTTCTCATTGAACTGTGGACCTCAGACACCGCTGTAAAGAAAAAAAATACACTGGAGTATTGTGGTATAAACAGGAGGATAAATAAAATGAGCACAAAGCAACTCTATAACCTAGAAATTGTCGTGATATGAAATGACAAGGTGGAAGTATCGAGTAACAATGAGTCTAAAGCTTCTCTAAGGCTTCTTTCAATGGCATAAAAGGGAAAGAGTGTCTAAATAATGAGGCTTTATGTCCTTTGGCTTAGTACCGATGCTGCAAGCATGATGTTGGGCTCCACCATAAAAAGGCTGCGCTTGCAATTACTTATAGGCATTAAGCACACTACAGGCTGAGGAACCAATCCAGAAAGAGCTCCATCAATCTCTGAATGAACAGCTGCACACTTCCTCCCTCTTTAAAGATGCTGAAATCAAGTTATTTTTTCCTGATGGGTCTTGGATCCAAGTATGGGAAGGGGAAAATAGACCCTAAATTTATGTTAGACACCATGTGCACATACAATAGGAAGGGAGTAAAATACTGGGCTGGGTTTATTAATACACTGAATAAGCAGATAGCAAATAATTCATGCAGTTTTAAATTCCATGCACACATGATCCTTTCATAGCTCATATCTCCAGAGTGAGTCGGTTAGGGTCGTCCTGCCGAGCAACTTTAACTTGTTGTTTTAAAGCTGCGGTAAACAGATAAAAGTGGTAAATAGTAAACCAGCTGCCATGTTTTCCTTTGTTTTTTTGTTGTTGTTTTTTTTTAACTAAAGCTGATATTTATTTACAGACATGGAACTTATTTTGGAGAAAACAAAAAAAAAACAAAAAAACAATCAAAACAAATTAAATCCCATCCTGTAATAAAGATCTTTAAGAGCTGAAAATTTCAACACCATTATCAGTTGCTGATTACCATTTATCAGCTGATACGCTTGTCGAACTTTGAATACAGCATATTGGTGATAAAGACAGCTCTACAGGCTGATACCAAGGAGACATGCACTCAAATAACCATTTATCTTTTATGACCTGAGTTGCTTTCTCCCTGCACTCACCTCTCTCATTATAAAGAGAGAAGAACGCCAACCATCAGCATAAGTCAGGTCAGTTCATAAAAGAGGCTTAGACAACAACAGTTGTTGGATCTTACCTTCGGCCAGCTCTGAACCAAACACCACAGCCTTGGCATTGGAGATGGTAACACAGTGCACCAGAGCTTCTAGTCTCAGGTTGAAGTTGATGAGAGCAGCTTCGACTCCGATTTTAGCCATGCCCAACCACAGTCCCACATACTGGGATCTGTTCTCCATGAAAAGGGCCACCACATCGCCCTCCTAAAGTTAAGACAAGAAGGTGCTGTCAAACTATAGTATTCACAACCAATTAATATTTTTCATTTTGTGTCTTACTGTGATAAAAGCAAGCATCCCGCAGCATGATACTGCCAACAAATCAGAAAAGCATGGCATAGATTTGCATTTAGTCCCTTCCACTCTGATCCCCCAAAATAATTCCAGTGAAAAAACCTCCAGAAGTCATGTTGATGGAGTCAATATGTGTGTAGCTGCTAAATAACTACTAAAATCAAACAGGGAAAGTAATCTTGATTAAAAAGTAATTTCTTCACTTTTTTCTTTAGCAGTGATTCCAACACTAATTGACATTTTACATCTATGTTCTTTAGCTCTATTCTTGTGTAGATGCATAAAAGATAAAAAAATATATGTTTTTAGTAAGTTGGAGTTATATTAAGGTGAACTAAAAACATCATATCTGAGTCGCCCTTTACAGCTGTGATATATGCCCCTGTAAAACAACCATGTTAAATTGTTGGAGAACCTCAAACCATATGGGAGATACAGCTAACACATGGGAAGTGCTATGACTAGATTAGACCGAAGCTGAACTTTTCTACATGTAAAATTAAGGGATGTTAGAAGTAACATGCTGGGGAGATGCTTTTTTTTCCTCCAAAACAGGTCCCACTTTTCAAACTTATGTGAGTAAGTTAAGTAAGTTAAGTGTAGGAGAACCGTGCATCAGTTTTCTGTTGCTTCACAACTATGTAAATCTTTCCGATGGTGTATAACAAATAAATCATAGACGAAGCATTGAAGTCTGAGGGGTGTCATGTCACTAAATTAGAAAGAAAATATGTAAAGCCGTGGAATTAATTGAGTCCAGTTCATAAATGACCAGAATCAAAATTATTAATTGTAAAATGAGATTTACTATGTTATAACATGATTTTTTTCCCCCTGTCTTTTCAAATATACCTTAAAGCCTCGATCCAGCAGCAGATTGGCCACTCGGTTGGAATATTCGTCCAGCTGTCGGAAAGTCCACCTTTCTCCGGTCCCCTCAAAGATCAGAGCAGTTTTGTCCCCATGGCGCTGCACCGTTTCAGCAAAGATCTTAGGAATAGTGTTTTTCTCTCTGACGTGGCGCTTAACGTTAAGCTTCACACGCAGCAATACATAGGCAGCGCTGTAGAACAAAAACAAAAATACCAATTTAATGCTTTAAGTACAGCACAACTAAGTTATTCTCAACTACATTTGAGGTGTATAAATCTTTGTCTTACAAGTTTTTCAAAAATAAACTAAAAAGGGTAAAAACAAAAATAAACAAGCAAGAAACAATCTTTTCAATCAAAAGGATGAACTTGGCACGTTCTTTGGGTAATGCCTTATGAATCATGCCACATTTGCAGTGAAGCAAACAAAAAGCGTGTTTTGATTTCTACAAATAAACCTCTAAGCCTTATAAAGTTTGCATAAAATCCTGCAACAAAGCAGACCAAAGGGGCAAAGTCTGAATAAATAGCAACACCCCGTACTTTGTTTTTATTGCATGGAGGGAAAAGCCAAAGTCGGGCTTCAGAGAGGTGAATAATTACAGAAACATCATAAAAACCCAACAGGCCCAGTCATTTCATGTTTGTACTGTAATCTACCTGAAATGCTTATCATTGCATAAGGGATTAGTTTGATGTTTGACACAAAAATGCAGAAGGTTCAAGCATCTCATTTGATTATCAACATATAAATTAGGGTTGCTTTAATCGCAACAGAATTAAACTAATAGTAGTAGTGAGCCATTTTATGTACCTTTTTTAATCTACTTTACATCTATATAGATTTACGTCACATGTAGCTTAAGAATGCACATAAAAAAAAAAAACATACCTTTTTTTCATGCACTCTAGCATACCTGTCTTTGTCACAAAACAAAAAGTGAAACAAATACCAATCGCTTGCCAAACTACTTCATTCTATAAATACCCTCTGAGTCACAGTGGAAATTTTAACCAGAGTCAGTAAGTAAAACTTGTTGCATTCCTAACCTTGACTCATAATGAAATTTCAGTAAAACCTTACCAGCCTTGTTAGTATACTAGGGAAAGATGTGTTATGTATATTAAAATGAGAAATACACACCTAACTGACAAAGATGTAGAGCCTTTGTTTTATGCGCCATCAATTAGAAATAAGACACCATTACCAGTTGGACTACTTATGTGCATTTATGCTGAGGAGGTTGTTAAAATGACAATATTTTCTTTTCAATTTCCCGTTTTGACAGCAGTGTGAGGGACAGAAAAGGAAGTTATTACCATAGTCTCCTGCAAATATTAGCTCAGTGTTAACAAATGAAAACACTGCTCTTCAGCTGCATTCTTTGCATTTCTCTTTCCAAAAATATATCAAACTACCTGCTGTGTGACTGCAAGCAAAGAGGTCAACCTGCAGAACTGAAAACTTATTTTCTAACCTTTTTTTAATCAAGGAAATAATGCTAAAACCAATTTAAAGGCATAATTACCTTGTGATTCTACTTTAAAATGTGATAACTGACATTGCACATTGATGCAACATGTTAGGTGATAAAGTGTAAAAAATAAAACCCAATTCTTTGCAAGGTATTGCAAGAGAAGCGATAACCATAAAGAGAATTTCACTGTTAATTTGTAACTGACAGTGATAATATCAGAAATTTGTGCTAAAATATTGATGATTAATGTGAAAGTCAGACTTTAGTGCTTGCTAAGTGTCTTTTTCATTATTACTGCTAGAATAAAAAATATGGTTTACTGCACAAAACATAAAAGATGTTTTAAAACTGCATCGAATGACTGTGACTTATTGTCTGTACAAAGGATGTTACAGTTCTGTAGCTAACATTTTAATTATGGGCTTTAAAATAAAGAAATGTGGCATAACTGCATATATTTTAGGTCTAGACATATTTATTTGGGATGCACGATATAATCGGCCCCCTATGGGTATCGGCCCTTTATCGGCCTTAAAACTGAATATCGGACATCGGCCACCCCACCGATATTTAACCCGATATTTGATCAGCTTCTGAGTTTCTAAAGTCTAAAAAAAAAAAAAAACTACTTCTTCTTCTTCCTCAAAAACTTTTTTACAGACTTAAAAACTTCTAAAGACGAGGGAAAAATATTGATACATTAAAATATCACAATATCTTCATATGCTGATATATTGCCATTTAAAAACACCATATCAATCTCTTTTACTAATGAAATATTGCTATATGTCATCGTTATGCTACGAAATCCCCCGAAAATTCACGAAATTTTGCCATATTTTTATATGTTGATATATTGACGCGGTATCGATCTATTTTAATAACAAAATCTCACAAGAATTAGCAAAATATCACGAGAGTGCGTAACAGAACGATGACATTTCACGAGATTTTGAAAGTAAAATAGATCGATACCGCGTTTTTAAAAATCAATTTGATATCTGCATATGAAAATATATTTGAGTATATTATTTTTCAAAGTGTCAGAAATGGATAACAAAACTGCTATTTTCAATGACTACTTATTTTTGTCCAGCTTTAACATCGGTAGCGATATCGGTTATCGGCTACATGAGTTTTAAAATATCGCCATATCGGATATCGGCCAAAATCCCAATATCGTGCATCCCTAATATTTATAATGCTTACTGTAGATCTCTGCCAATGGTCTTGGCAACAATATCCAGAAAGTTCCATCCTCCACTTCCAAGATAGAATATCAGGATGGCTGGAAGAACCTGGTACCATGGCAGGCCCACCAACAGCCTCAACACAAACAGCAATGCTGTGCAACATGCCAGACGCATCATCCTGAGAGAAAAAAAACATAAGAATTACAAATCAGGAACTTTTCAGGCTGAGCATTAAACCACTGACACATACTAGTAGTTTAATCACACAGGAAGGGTTTCTCTGGCTGCCACAGAGCCAAAGAATGTTATCATCAGGGATTCTGTTTACACTGCCTATGCCAAGCATGAACTACTTAGTTAGACATGGTGTGTTTTAATGTGCTTTACAAAAGTATTCCTACCTGTTTTTCCATATTTTCTCACAAACTTCAGTATATGCTGTTGGATTTTTATGTCACACACAAATATGAAATAGCATAGAAATGAAGTGGAAGAAAAATGACAACTTTCTAACATTTTACACATGCGCACAAAAAGAAAACTCAAAACTGGGGCGTTTATTACTATTTGTATTCTTATTTGTATATTGGGTCAGTACAAACTGTTAGGAACATATCCTTTTTCGGGTATTTTCTAACAGCTTTGTAGACTTAAAGTGAATACTGTGTGTCTGTGAGAAACCATTTTTATTGTCAGATTCCCACATGGATTTAAGTCTGAGCTTTAAATGGACCATTCCGCATATAATAAGCCAACTATTAATTTTTATTTTTGCCCTTGATCCATTGTATACACACTGTATATACCCCATGCACCTTTTCCTCCTTTTGGCACCTTCTTTTGACTATTGAGCCGATGTGACAACTGAAGTTTTCCACTGTGAGATCAATAAAGCCTATCTTATCTTATCTATTAGATGCATTTCTACTTAAACACAAATATCATCTTGTTAGCAGAGCTCCGTAGAGCTTGACTGAATATTGAGATGACATATTAGGCATAAGATTTAGGCATGTGGGGCACATTTAAAACTTGGGTGACAACGGCTCTCAGGTTAATATTTAGGTTTAACTAACAAAGAGATTGCTTCTTTTCAATCGGATGACTTCTCAAGACAATTGGTTTTTCTGGCTCTCATTTATAGGCATGAAAGAATGGAGGACTAGAAATTAATGCAGTAATTAAATTTATTCCATTTACACAATATTTGTGTTGGTCTACCAGATAAAATTACAACTGCATTCATCTTTCAATCAACTCCATTATGCTGCCACTACCGTGTTTCAGAGTGGTGATGGTTTAGGGATGTATGAAGTGTTTTTCTCAACAGACACAGCATTTTGCATAATAAACACCAGTTCTGTTTAACCAGAACTTGATCTTCCACGTGTTTGCTGTGTCCTCCTAATGGCATGTGGCGAAGAAATAGTAAACATCTGTGTGCACGGTTACAAAACTATAAATATTATGAAAACTTTTGCAGGACGCTAATGAATGATGAAAGGTTTGGCCTGTAAGATGATTTGTAAAGCGCTAAAGGCTGAAACCAAATAAGCAACACAGCCAGAGGCGTAGCCAGAAAATTTTTCTAAGGGTGGCCAGGCAACAACCAATGTAGACTGAGGGGTGGCCTGAAGTGGATCGGCGCCAGAAACACAGGGTCAATCTACACAGTTCCAACAGGAAAATTAACAAGCACAACGTCCATGTTTTCTAAATAAAGACAAACTATACTTTCCTGCAGCCTTTGCTAACAAAGAAACGCATATATTTTAAAAATCCATCTGGGTAAAGGTATAGCGGATTAAATTCCAACAGGTTTGAATCCTGGTGTGAACATCTTTTCCATTGTCATTACTTACCTACTCTTATCAATAATAATTCTGCATAAAATTGATATTTACAAGCAATAATATCTATATAAATTGATCATTTAATACGTTTTTGTTCAAATTGTTATTTATCTATGATTTCACTGAAAACTCCTAGATGACTTGCAGGGACACATTATTTTCTCTTCACCCCATAAAACAAAAAAATCTAGTTCTTAAAAGAGCATGAATTCTGTACTTATCATCTTTAATGTTAGTATATTGATGTGCATAATTAACCACAGTGTTTTGTCAAGTAACTGTTAATATATGAAAATAATACTACTTATACTTAAGTAGTACAAGTATAGTATCTAGGTGTTACTTTATTGTATGTCTTGTACCATGTCCGTTGGTTGTGCTGTTCTTTTTACATCTCTTTGCAGGTGATGAAGCAGACTGAAAATGTTTTTTATCATTATCTCCCTTTTATCTCCTCTTTCTTTCATATTTTCTCCTTTTTTCTCTCTGTTTTTCCTTTCCTGTTCTACTGACATTGTAGTGTCCATATAATCTGTAAACCTGCATAATTATAATAAAGCTATTTATATGCATAAAACAAGCGGAACGCTATGGCAATAGCCGTACTGCTCCACTTGTGAAAGTAAAATCTGTTGGGCTCTTTTTGGCATTGTGACAAAGTGGGTGAGAACACCATTTGTCTCAGTTTTCACATTTGTTGTTTTCTTGTTTGCTTGATTTAACCATCTCTTTATTCTGTAGTTTGCATTCATATACTATCCCATGTTTGTTTATGCTAGCATTTTTACAGATAATTTAGTATAACATCTTGGTTTAAATCAGCTTATAACTTTCCTAGGTTTTGTTTGATTATTTAACTTTTGTGTTTTATTTTGGCGAACTTACCTTACCTGTGTTTCAGGAGGAAGTGTGACCTCACTTCCTGCAATTAGAAACTCCTGTGTAGAGCTGTGATCACAGGAAGGTACCAGAGGAAGAGAGGGGGGGGGGGGGGGGGGGTGGAAAACCCTTTATATTTTCATGTTAACAATTTGAAATCATGTTTTATTTAGATTTAATTGTATGGTGTTTATTCTGAAGATGTTGCTTAAAGTTATTGTATGTAACACAAGCTAGTTAATGAGTAAATGGATTAGCCACATCTGTTAATGGAAGAGTCAATTTTGTATTTCAGGCCAAACAGGTATAAGACAGATTTGAGAGGTTCAGAACAAAGAACCAGGTCAGTGTAGCTGGGTGCACTTGACATTAATTATGGTTGATTTAAGTTCAGTTAATGTTCTGTTGAGCCATGTTAAACCTCTAAGTCATAGGTCTTCAACAGGGGGTCCGCGACCCTTAGGGGGTCCTTCGAGGTACTGCATGGGGGTCACGAAAGTTTTGGTTGATTAGACTTTTTTTTTTTTATATTCCCCCAACAATTATTTCCATTAATTGAAATGTTTTTAAATACACATTAACATGAATTGAACAAATGGAAGTAAACGGATAAATGGAGGCAAATGACATTCAGCGACACACAGCTCGTTCAAGCTGGGCACTGTTTCATTCACAACACCTGTCCCATCAACCAGGAATCAGAACCAGAAATACTTTAATAATCCCAGGGGAAAATTACTTTCGTTACATTACTCCATCTGTAATAGAGTGACTATAGGACCAGTTTGATATAACACAATTTCATACAATATATATAATTAGGGGGTCCCCGCTACATCTCGCCATCAGTTGGGGGTCCTTGGCCTGGAAAACGTTGAAAACCCCTGCTCCAAGTTATTTCTTTGAGAAATTTCTTTTGGAAATACTTTTTTTTTGCACCCTTGTGTTTTGCAATGTAAATAAACCACCTGCTACATTGGACATCTGCCTACTGCCTTCTTCAGCCACTTGGCCAGGTTATCTCTATGCTATCTATGTATACTAATATGCATTTTATACTTGATAAATAAAGTTGGTATGGTATGGTATCTCACAGGCATCAAGACAATTATTCTTATTGCCACACTGCCAGACAATACACTGTTTTAAAAAAAAATAAAAAAAGGGGGGTGGGGGGAATGTCCAGCGGATCTAAACACGCATCCCTCATAATAAATGTATTATCCTTCATCTCATCTGATTATAATCATCAAAACCGACGCATTAATACACCGGATGTCTTGTTTTCTTCCGTATAAATTCTGGTTGTGTTTTACCTCAAACATGTGACTGCCATCAGCCGACATAACCCAAACGAGCTCTCTTATTTTTCCATCGCAGTGAATAACGGCGGCTGACAGCGGATAGAGACAAAAGCTTCATCATTCGCCCGTTACTGAACCCGGAAATTTGAAGGCGCGGAGCATCATACTGCGGTGGGGAGGGAGAGGAAGGCTCAGCCCACTGCTGCTAACCTCTCTAACCATATGCCATGTGCGCTTTAGACGCGGCCTCCGCCTGGAGACGGCTTGGTTTGAATGTAACCTGATGCAGGTCATCATGGTGACAGGCTTTTTCACCAGCAGCAGGATGCGCCTCGGCGCAGGGAAGCGGATGGACACCACTGAAGCAGCAGCTGGATGTTTTATCATGAACAGACATGTGGTCATAATTTGCCTTTAAAGGACCGGGTTTTGCCTTAAATTACAGATCAATCGGTCTTAATGTAGAGAAAGTAAGGTTTGGGTTAGGTTGGGACCACCAGTCCTTGGATTTGACGCACACCAAGCCCCCCTAGCTGTGGCACAGGGTTGAGGATATGCTGCTTACCTTTTCCCTCACTGCTCCGGCATGTAGATGCGCAGCGATCGGAAGGTGAAACTCGGTGTGGGAGATCTCACTTTGATCGGCTTACAGGCCAGCCCGCTTGCTCCCTCCAGCTATAGAAACGCACCCTGGCAGACGCTCCTCTCCTGTCGTCAACCCCGCACCGACCTCCTGCTGCTGAGAAAAATGCCAGAGCGATTTGGGTCGACTTTGACCCTGCGATCATCCTCCGTCCAGGGTCACAATAATTTATATTATCAATCGGTTCATTATAAGTGGTGAGCGCGCAGGCAGGCGTAATTCAAATGACCTTATAATTTTCTAAGCTGAGCCCGCCCACCGCGGTCAGCGTCAAATCAGTGAATCAGGAATAAAAGCTGACAGACGGGCAGGCCGAACCAATAGAGGTGCTCTGTTTATTACGTCACGTCCGGCGGAGGTGGGAGAGGAAATGCGGCCCAGCCCCCCACCCTGTGAGTCTGCCTCTTTCTGGCTCGCCGGCGGTGAGGATGGGTTTTATCACAGGGAGGAAAATAGTGCGAGTTGCCTAGATAAGCAAATTTCCCTTTGGAGCAGGGGAGAAGCTAGATGGGGGGCCAGAGGTGGCCATGACCACCCTTAGCCTACCATTTTTTTCACACTGTAATACAGATGGGGAATGTTCACACTTATTAAACATTTTACTTTTTCATATCTTAACAATTACTTGACAACTAAAACAACTTGCATATCAAAATACTAACATTAAAGTTGATATATACAGAAAATTATGTCTCTGTTAGTCATCTAGGAGTCTTCAGTGAAATCATAGATAACTACTTTAATAATGACTTAAAAATCCACTCTTAACATCTAAATGTTAATTAAATGTTAATACCTTTTATTTAGACGGCATGGATGTTTAAATAGATGCATCTATTTGTAAGCAAAGGCTGTAGGAAAGTTTAGTTTATCTTTATTTAGAAAATATGGATGTTGGTTGACTGTGAGGTTCTGCCGTCTATCTGCTTTCAGCCACCCCTCAGTGTACATTGGTTTTTGACTGGCCACCCCTATTAAAATTTTCTGGCTACGCTTCTACTTTGGAGACAGTTAAATACCAACCTGTGGTTGGCCCTTCTCACTTCAAAGTAGATATTCTCTTTTTTTCCTCCATCTTGTCTAAGGGATCATTCATAAACCCATAATTTCTAGACCGAATGATCTTTTAAACTCTCTTCTGAACTAAAAAGCTGACACACCTTCTTCAACAAAAACTACACCTGAAGCCATCTCTGTGTTGTGTACCTCCCAAACCCCCCTCTTGTCATTCACAGCAGGTGGCCAGTCAAACCAGTTCTTCTGGTGTTTTTTTTCCTGTTAAAAGGGAGTTGTTCCTTTCCAGTCTCGCCACGTGCATATTGTTTTGAGAATGAGAGTCAGCTGCAAAGCCAACCTCTCAACACAAGGAAACATCCAGTGACAACGCCTGCTTTCTGTGGAGGAGGGTTTTTCAGCAGAGTAAATGACTTGATGGCATCAAACAACTGAATGACATTCCTTTTTCAGAGTATTAAGTGTGCTGCATCCTCAACATTAGTCATAAATGTGCAGTAGTAACATAAGAAAAATACCAGACATCTTCTCTTAGATAATTCAAAGCCCTGACTTACAGTGGGGCAAAAAAGTATTTAGTCAGCCACCAATAGTGCAAGTTCTCCCACTCAAAAACATGAGAGAGGCTGGTAATTTTCATCATAGATATACCTCAACTATGAGAGACAAAATGAGAAAAAAAAATCCAGAAAATCACATTGTCTGATTTTTTTAAGAATTTATTTGCAAAATATGGTGGAAAATAAGTATTTGGTCAGTTACAAACAAGCAAGATTTCTGGCTCTCACAGACCTGTAACTTCTTCTGTAAGAGGCTCCTCTGTCCTCCACTCGTTACCTTCATTAATGGCACCTGTTTGAACCCGTTATCAGTATAAAAGACACCTGTCCACAACCTCAAACAGTCACACTCTAAACTCCACCATGGCCAAAACTAGAGAGCTGTCAAAGGACACCCGAAACAAAATTATAGACCTGCACCAGGCTGGGAAGTCTGAATCTGCAATAGGTAAACAGCTTGGTGTGAAGAAATCAACTGTGGGATCAATTATTAGAAAATGGAAAACATACAAGACCACTGATAATCTTCCTCGATCTGGGGCTCCACGCAAGATCTCACCCCGTGGGGTCAAAATGATCACAAGAACGGTGAGTAAAAATCCCAGAACCACACGGGGGGACCTAGTGAATGACCTGCAGAGAGCTGGGACCAAAGTAACAAAGGCTGCCATCAGTAACACACTACACCGCCAGGGACTCAAATCCTGCAGTGCCAGACGTGTCCCCCTGCTTAAGCCAGTACATGTCAAGGCCCGTCTCAAGTTTGCTAGAGAGCATTTGGATGATCCAGACGATGACTGGGAGAATATCATATGGTCAGATGAAACCAAAATAGAACTTTTTGGTAAAAACTCTACTCGTCGTGTTTGGAGGAGAGAGAATGCCGAGTTGCATCCAAAGAACACCATACCTACAGTGAAGCATGGGGGTGGAAACATCATGCTTTGGGGCTGTTTATCTGCTAAGGGACCAGGACGACTGATCCGTGTGAAGGAAAGAATTAATGGGGCCATGTATCGTCAAATTTTGAGTGAAAACCTCCTTCCATCAGCAAGGGCATTGAAGATGAAACGTGGCTGGGTCTTTCAGCAGGACAATGATCCCAAACACACCGCCCGGGTAACGAAGGAGTGGCTTCGTAAGAAGCATTTCAAGGTCCTGGAGTGGCCTAGCCAGTCTCCAGATCTCAACCCCATAGAAAATCTTTGGAGGGAGTTGAAAGTCCGTGTTGCCCAGCGACAGGCCCAGAACATCACTGCTCTAGAGGAGATCTGCATGGAGGAATGGGCCAAAATACCAGCAACAGTGTGTGAAAACCTTGTGAAGACTTACAGAAAACGTTTGATCTCTGTCATTGCCAACAAAGGGTATATAACAAAGTATTGAGATGAACTTTTGTTATTGACCAAATACTTATTTTCCACCATATTTTGCAAATAAATTCTTTAAAAATCAGACAATGTGATTTTCTGGATTTTTTTTCTCATTTTGTCTCTCATAGTTGAGGTATATCTATGATGAAAATTACCGGCCTCTCTCATCTTTTAAAGTGGGAGAACTTGCACTATTGGTGGCTGACTAAATACTTTTTTGCCCCACTGTATATTACATTTCCATTTTATTTATAAAGAATGGTGTTATGTCTGTATCAGCCATATGAGCATGGGGTATTTAGAAGTACTGGCTCTTAACCCTATTTATTTCCCATGGTGTGTTTACTCTGCCCACTTATCTGGTACATTTCCTGGCTTTTAAACGACGAGGACCCAAACAGGCTGGCCCACACAGCAGTCTCTCCACCCAGTAATGACCAAGCTATTATGGTGTAAAACGAGCCCTGCCTCACCATCCAAAATCATCACCCTCCCTGTTCTTCTCAAACACAACTGCTCTGTCAACAAAAGGGTCCAACAGATTAGCAAGGAATGAGGCAGGACAGGATGTAATAAATACAAGAGCCAGTTTCTATGCTTTTAAGACAGCTACCTTCAGAGGAATGAATTTAGTTTAAGTCTTAGTATTTTTATATAAAATGCACAAAAGACCACAGACTGGTAAAAGGATTTTACTGAATATTTTTTAAACAGTTTCAAAAGAAAAGGTAGTCAATAGTCATAACTTCCTAATTTTGATAAGTGCAGAATAAATGAAGGTTCATTTTACATAATGTAAGAGGAATTTGTCAAACCTGAAAGCATGTTGCCTAACCAGGGAAGATTACAGAAGGTCTGTGGCAACAAAACTCTGGATCTGTGGTGCAACTTTACTCCTATGAAACCAAAAGAACAAAATAAAATAAAATCGGACTTATTTTATACGCTGTCCGTTTCTGAAAAGTCGCTGTGTCTGCAATTATATAGCATCAAACCCAACTGTTCCACTTTGAAGGTGAGCAGATTGAACTGCCTTTACCCTATGGCTATTTACTACAGGATTCAAACACCATTACTCTGCAAATAATGCAATCATTTGGATATGGAAACATGGGCTTCACCTTCCAAAGGAGATAACTTATCAATTGATGGATAACGCTGACTGACAAAACACACAGCGAAATAGATTAGGGTTGTTACACTTCTCTGCTGATACCAGATGGAAGTTTTGTTATCAATAGATTAAAACCACTCCCATAAGTTTAAAACATCTGTTATATCTATCTATATATATATGTTAACCTTTTGTTTCAGCAGATATAGTCATTTACTCTAAATATTGGATAGCTATTTAAAGATGAGATCCACCCATTTGTCTTTCTTCAAGCCATTATTTATAAAAGGGGTTTGTCTTTCTATAGGATTAAAACTGCAACTGCAGCTAAAGGAGAGCATATTATAAGAAAACAAAACTAAAACAGTATCAATGTATTGTTTAATGATTGATTTGAAGTGAAAAGGCATGATAAATATCAGAAAAATAATGAAACGTTCAATGCTTTGTGTGTTTTATTATAATAAATTATAGTCTGAAAATTACAGCAAAATCTTCAATTAATTAACATAAACAAAGGTGATACTGAGGCTGTCATGTTTCATAACACTTTGTGTAATTTCAAACACGAGAGGACAGTGACAGCCTGACATGTTTACATTCCCAAACACCTTAGACATGCCCGGGGGAAAAAAACAACTTCTTAATTACTATGCAGTAACTTGCCATGAGCTTAACAGCTGAATAACAAGCATGTTTCAAATAACATCCATTCTGAGCTCTGCTTATGTTGTTCTTATCCATGTCATCATTTAGATTCCTTATTGTAAACCTGTTGAACTCAACTGATCCCCCCCCAATGCATAAAATAAAAACCCAAAAAACAATGAAAATAAAATCCAAGTCATCTTTAATATTGTTTAACTAGTTTAATAAAGCATTTATAAGCGTGATTCCCTTTTTCAGTCTTCCAGTTCAAGACCAAAGTGTGTGTAGAGATCTCGGGTGGTGGTCCCTCTCAGACCAGCTGCAAGACACACACAGATTACAGGGTCAGCTCGCTCTCTGCTCTGCTTTTCAAACAATCTGCTGAACACTGACCAGACCAACATCACAGCATGAAGAATCCACAGCCACTTTTAAAATGGGACTTGATATTAAAAAAAAAAAAGAAAACCTGTTAAAATGTTACAGTTTATTCTAATTTCTTTATAGTGGATTGAAATAACTGCTTTACAAATACTAGTCTTTAATATTTTACAGGAATTACATTTACTGTATATGATGGACTGGAAAGAAAGTCTTGTAGGGGATATTTGCCTTTACATTTTGCATTTGCCACAAATTAGGTGAATAATAGTAAAAAAAAAATTAAAAAAAAATACATAAAATGATCTGACAAAACCTAACAAATAAACCATGCAGGAATAACATAATTATCACAGTTAATAAAGTAAGAGTATTTGACGTAATTGCTATGTAGATTGATTTTGAGTTCATAAATCAGAGGAGGTCAGAGGAGCCTGTGTGGCAGACAGAGCGGTGGAGCAGGAAGAAAAGGCGACTGCTAGTCAGTGTTTACTCTGGAGGTAGGAAGATGAAACAGTTCTTCTAGGGCCACATACAAAGCCACATACAAACCTCTTAAGAGCATTTCCCACTTCATCTTTTGGCAACATTATTTTCTCCATCTTCCATTTTCATAAAAAAAAAAAAGCTTGTCTCCACCCACTCCTTCACTAAAACAGTTTTCAGTTCATGATACTTTCTCATCTACTATAATTTTTATACCCAATAATACAATGTCAATGTACACAAGACATATGCTGTGATAGGTGATCAACAGATACTGATTTTTGTGATTGGTGATCCGCTCCCAAAATCCAGATCGGTGCATTCTAATTATGACCTTTATTCCATTAGAAAAATAATCAGACTACTATCAAAGATTTTCTTTAAACTCACATTCTATCAAAATGGGAAGAGCCTTGGTAAAATACATGTTATAAACATTTCACATATTACTTCAAAGGTAAAACTAACAAACTGAAAACATACATATGATTAAGGCAAAGATTGAATAACTTAAATTAAATTAAACCAGCAGAAATGTGAGAGTAGATAAAAAAAATATGCTGGTATAAGCTGTTATGCCAAGAGGTAACCTAGCTCTGTGAATGATTTTGATTATATTTCAATCGGATATCTTAAGTAATTTAGATCAAAGAAACTCATTATTACTAAACTTAAACATGAAAACATTAACTGATTGCTGTTCTAGGTACGCCCTGCTAATAAGTCGGGACCCAGTATCTTTCTTTTTCTGCCTCAGTTCTTTATGGCATAGATGTTAAAAACCTTCAGATTTTGATCAATATTGACTTTATATTCATGACAACTTAGATTTTCATTTTCAAGTGTTTTTCTTTTCTATTCTTTTCTTTTGTAACTTAAACTTTTCTCTGCAATTTACTTTGTGTGTAGAGACATAGTTCATACTACCCAAAAAAGGTTAAGAATATGGTAAAAAAAAGAAAAAAGATTTTAGTCCTGCTATTAAATTAGTCCCAAAGTGCTGCTAATGTCATTGCATTGGAAAATATAAATCAGAAAAATATATTGTTAAATTATTAATGATTTATAGAAAGGCATAAAGAAGCCTATGATTTCTAACAACAGGACAGTTGTCTTACAGGCGATAGCAGGGCATCTCTTTCTCCTCACGCTGCCCACCAATCCTCTCCCTATCAGCACTTAGTGACCAAGTGTGGACTCTTTGTAAAAGTGCATTTGTCTGAAAAGGAGTGACGGTAGAGCGCAAGAACGGGGGCTGTGGGGTGAGAGAAGATAGTCTGTGTTTGTATTCAACTGCATTTCGACATGTGAGAGTATGAATAATATCCAAAGCTAGAGACAGAGACAGTAATTGTCTATCAATGTGTGTGCAAAGTGAAAGACCATCATTGTGTCAGAGGGGAAACGCCACCTCTGTTCACCAAGAGGTCATTATCATCTCAACTCTTCACTGTACTCGGAATTTAAAGAGATAAGAACCCTTGAACTCAAAATAGGAAATACATGCCTTTTATTTCATACCACAACTGCAGAAATAGTTGATAAAGGGGGATAATGAACTTTCCAAAATTTGTGGCTGAGATGCAAAGTTATAAGCATGTTGAGTTGGCTAAAGTCAAGAGTCAAACTAACATGACCATGATTCACCATAACTTCCTGATATTGTGAAAGGAGTTAACTTTCCCTTTTTTGACTCAACTTTATGAACATTCTTAAACAGTATGACTCCTCATGGATCAATAAATAACCCTAAAAACATTTAATTTAAAACACAAATAAATGATACACTACTCAAATAAAATAATTGCCTTGGCATTTCTGCTTTGAGAAATCTCAAATACTCATATCTGCTACCCTCTAGTGGTTGATTGTTGAATAGCGGAAATGTCTCAGGAGTGAGTGGCTATACTAAATGCTGACTTACATTTCTTTCTTAGGTGAGGTATCTTGTATATATTCACAAGAATTCTTTGGAAAATGTCAAATTTAATTTTGGCAAGAATTTTAAAGGTGAGAAGCAAGTTAGCAGACTATGGCCAATACATAAAGAAACAACTGGGGAAGGGCTACTTATTTCTTTATCTAAATGTTATGTTTGCTGATAAACAGTATAAATACATGTCTAGCAGTGCTTTGTTCATTCCGCATGAATCATTTTGACAATTTACTGCCCGTTTGTTGTCTTTTGTAACCAGTGTGTATTTTTTTGGTGCTTGTT
The DNA here is from genome assembly GCA_030533445.1 of Cyprinodon diabolis. Taxonomy (NCBI): domain Eukaryota; kingdom Metazoa; phylum Chordata; class Actinopteri; order Cyprinodontiformes; family Cyprinodontidae; genus Cyprinodon; species Cyprinodon diabolis. Next base: position 28,408,542 of record CM060069.1, on the reverse strand, counting down.
TGGTAACCCCCTCAGGTTAAAAGCGACTTTTTGCATAGGACTAAGAATATCGGCTAGAATACGACCAGCTGCTATTGCAATTTGTCTCTATATTATATATAAAACACCAACAAACTTTAGCTTCAAGAGAAGACTCGACGTTCCAAATTTCCCATGTCTGAACATATTCTGAATATACACTATTGTGCATAAATATTTTCTAAGTCTAAACGATAGGAAATTGGATTAATACCATGCCAAATCAATGAAAGTCAATTGTTGCTATATTTAGACTGAATGTTTTTTTTTTAGACATACATTGGACGACTGAAACATATCTGTTTATGGAGGAGTTTTGGTCTAGTGGTTAGAGCAGTGCACTTGTGCTCTGAGAAGGTTGAAGAGCACACAGCCCCATCTAATCTCTGACTGGATTTAGCGACATGAATGTAAACGTTCAGATTTTTCGACTTCAATCACAGGCAAGGGGGAAATTAAATAACCACATCGCACCATTCACTTCCCTTAAATTGTCACTTTTGCCTTGCTAGGCTTTGCCTCGCTCCAGATCTGCCCTATACAGAAACATAACATGGGAATCCTTTGTTCCACATGCGATATTCAAGTTTGATATGAACATACCTTTACAGTCTTCTGGAAATTTGCCTCAGATAACTGGAGCATAAGAACTTAATGTGACTTCTCCATGTTTGGTTCTAGTTCTGGCAGTATAAATAGGCTTGAACTAGAAACCCTGATTGGTCTTGGAGGCTTCAGGTATTTTATAGTATGATTATAGTATGCAAATAAATGTTAACTGTTCAACTGCTTCAATTCTAAGAGATAGAAGGAAAAGGGTGGGTTTGAAAGTCATCTTATGCTTCCATTTACTTCCAATGTTGTGAATTACCAGACGAAACAGAAGATTACAAAGGCATGGCATAATAACCTGGGCCTTCCCCAATTTATTAAAGGGAGAGCAACATTAGCCTTGATAAACTTTTAAATTTGTTGTAAGTAATGACAAATTGAATAAAGAAGAACTGAACTGTTTTGCAGCACAAAACATGATTTATATAAACCTTTTCAGGAGGAACGAGTCAAAGACCCATCAATTTTAGTATAGAATATTTCAATTTGGTTAACCTAACAGACTCAAAATACACAAAAAATATTATGATTTAATATTGGATAGCGAAGTTAAAAAAAAGCTTCTTTTCAGTCTAAGTAAACAGCTGCTTTCAAAGGTACATTTGATCTATATGAGCCCCATTTACACTACTCCCTGAAAACCGATCCATTCTGAGTTCGGACCGAGCTTGGATCATTTAACCGTACCGAGCTTAGTTGTGATATTTCATTGTTTGCAGACAGTCAGGTGCCTTTGGTGAATTAACTTGAAAGAGTCGGCTTTTGGGAAGTGGATACGACAAACAATAGTCTAATCAGGGCTTACAGATGCAGGAAACAAGGAAAGACATTGAGGTTCATCACACTGCTAAGCAGAATCATCACCAGAAATCCAATGGCACGGAAGGAAAGCTAGCATTTTTATGATTGTCTGAAATATCACGATTACGGAGGCTGTAAGGAGATGACGCGGTCTGCTCATGAACTCTTTGTTATCAGAGAACAGAGCCTCAACTTAACCATGCCGACCCTACTGATGAAGTAGTTCCAATTTAGCACGGTTCTGTTGTGTCTGACATGGTCTGGTTTAGTTTTGCACACCATTTAAACTCAACAGTTATCTCGGTTACTATGCTTGGACCAATCTCTGCATGGTTTCAAAAGAATAGTGTAAATGGGGCTATAAATTCCTTTAAAATGTATTGATCCCAACTAATCACTTACCTAAAAGAAATAATTTAAAAAAAATAATAGATAAAAATACATTTCTTACCTATTCGGCCCAAAAGCAACTGTCCAATGTCTTTGATGTCATTGTATTCATGCAGCTTATCAATATGTTGATCCAACTCTTCAACTCTATATCCCCTGCAAAAACAGTTTTAGTTGTCAACAAGTGTAGTTTTATGGGATTATTTCTATTAATACAGAGAAACACTCAACTGTTGATAATGTAGATTGCAAAAATATATGGAGGTATTTAGGTACTTTTTTATGTCTCAGAAACCCCACTGAGGTTGAACCCCACATATATAAAGTACAGTAAAGCAAACACAGCTGTACTCACTCTTTTTCCAGCCGTGCTATTTCTGAATCCAGCTGCTCTTTCTTCCTCTGTAGCTCTGCCACCTCCCCTTGTGGACTCACTGTGGGCCTCTCAGCAACTTGAAGCTGTGAGGTTCAACCCCAAAACCATGAAAACACAAAATATGTGGAGCAGAAAAAACATAAACCTAGGACAACGGCTTTGACAGGGGCGAGACGTTGGTCGTTTGGTGCATGGCGCGTGTTTTGAAGCTGCTCTGCTTGTGGAGAAATGTCCTGGGCCGTGAGTAGTGAGGAAACAGGAAGCGATTCTTGTGGGATGGAAGAGGGAAATAGTGACAATGAAGGTTGGAAGATAGCAGCATCAAAAAATGAGAAAAAGCGGAAAAAACAGAGATCAGTTAAAGGGGAATCTAGTTCAGAACAATCCAGTGATGATCAATCCATACATTCCACAGCAAAACAAAATGAATTCAAAGTCATATTCAAAGTCGTTAATCAGGCAGACTCTTTTACAAACTGGAATCCGGTTCACTTAACAAAAACCATCAATAAACTTGTTGGAGAAGTCAGAGGTGCCAGAATTATGTACAGTGGAGACCTGCTAATTAACTGCAGAGACAGCGCCCAGCAAGGCAAAGCAATACGAATTAACAAAATTGACGGGATAAGAGTTCAGTGCAGCCTAATGGAGGACAAAAAGATCAGCAGGGGAGTCATTGGAGGAGTTCCTCTGAAAATTTCTGAAAAAGAGATTCTGGAAAACATAAGCGGTGCAAAAGTAAAAGAAGTAAAACGGTTAAAAACAACAAGAAACTGAGAAAGATCTGACAGTTTATCTGTACTAATTAAATTCGAGGAAGAGCAATTACCAAGCAAAGTATTCATTGGTTATATCAGTTACAATGTCAAAATCTACAATCCTCCACCATTGAGATGTTTCAAATGTCAAAAATTCGGACACATTGCAGCAGTTTGTAAAGGGAAACAGAGGTGTGGAAGGTGTGCAGGAGAACATGAATATGGTAAATGTGGAAAAGAAGCTAAAATAAAATGCTGTAATTGTGGTGGAGAACATACTGCTGCTTATCGCGGCTGTGAAGCAAGCAAAAGGTCTGAAGAAATAAAAAAAATGAAATTTGAGCTCGGAATAACTTATGCTGAAGCTGCAAAAAGGATCCCATCTCAATTAGAAAAACCCAAACCTACAGTTCAACACACGGCAAATTTCAAACCTCTAGAGAAATCTCCAAAAATTGATGAAGACTCACTAATTGTTAAAAAGACAAATTTTGTTCTTTTCATGGTGGAAGTGATTAATTGTACTGCTCAGACGACAAAAAAAACAGAAAAAATCAAAATAATAGTGAAGGCTGCAGAAAAATATCTGGATGTTAAAGATATGAACTGGGAGATGGTTGGAAGCATGATGGAAAGACCGATGGGACCATCAGAAACTGGCAGAGTTACGATGACCTAGAGTAAATTAAAATTATACGGGCAAATGTAATTTAGTTTAATTTAGTATTATGTGGGTTTAAGTTACACAGGTATTTTTTTTTTTTTTTTGGGGGGGGGGGGGGGGGGGGACGGGGGTGAATCGTTTCCTGTTTCCTTGCTTTACTCCATATCAGTTGGTGGCGGTAATGCACATTCCACAAGTTTGCCAACCGCCATAAAATCTCATAAGAAGAAGAAGAAGAAACATAAACCTACTACAGCTTTAGTGTAAAAGAGAGAAGGCTACTTACAGGTGATTTGAAGCGGGAATTTACTCTCTTAAACTTTGAGAATGGAGTTCTAGATTTAAATAGGATAAAAATAGTAAATAATGTGTATTGTTCACCAACAATTGTTTGATATAAAATAACATTTTCTAAACTCTGTTCAAATTTCAGCATCGGTGTCAACAGTTTTAATAAAAAAAAATCCACAAATCTTAACTTCTGATTTTTATTTTAACAAGAGAGCCCCCTTCCTGCAGGAAGCATTAGCAAAGTTAGCTGTTAGCCACCTTCAGAGCTAAGCTATCTGTCAGTTACCTTTTAAAAGCTTCTTCCTGTCGATCGTTTACCTCCAGGGTTGACACATTACTTTCACGCTCAACATTCTGCTCTGTGCTCATTTTATTTTATCGTCACAAGAAACACTTTCATTTGCGGTATTCTTTTATATAACAACAATGACGAGAAAAAGTTAAGGGTTCGCGGCTAATGCTAAAAGCCCTCCTATCGAAATTTGATTGGCTACGGAAACCCGGGAGGCGGAGCTTCAACAACAGACACACCCGGTGTAGGTACCAGATTGACTCGGGCTGCCAGATTGACTCGGGGGCAATCTGGTACCTACACCGGAACTTCCACCAAGTTTTATTTTTTATTTTATTTATTTATTTATTTATTTATTATTTTTTTATTTTATTTCTACGGAAGAGGATTAGGGCCACTGAAAAAATAAAAAAAGGTTGACTGATTTTTACATTTTATTTCAGTTCAGTTCAGTTTGGGAAAAAGTCAAAATTCGGAACCTTTTCATAACATGAGGACCCAAATTTGGGTCCTCAGCACTCGCCATAAGATGGTTTTTAGACCTGTAACATATTCTCTGGGGTCTTGCATTTATTTTGATACCAAAACAATTAAAATAAACTCTGTAGTTCTTGAGATATATTCAATTCATTTTAGGCATGTTATTTTCAAGCATATTTCTCGAAAACAGGCCAAGTGTCCAAGAGATTAATCTGAGAATTCTGACCTTTTTAATCAGAATTCTGACTTTAATCTCAGAATGCTGACTTTAATCTCAGAATTGTGTATCTTAATGTAGATGGGCACCATGAAGGAAGAGATGTGAGTTGTTTGGAAGTACCAGTAACACAGTGGTGGAAAATGACGCAATTAGGCAACTTTTTACGTGCTTATGCTATTTTATTAATGGAAGAGCAGAAGGTTATTAAAACAAGAGAGCTAGTTTAGTCTTTAAAACAGACATGGCTACGGCTTGATGCTAACATGTCTGTTAGCTGTCAGAATCCAGTAGGAATTCAGAGATTAAAGTTGGAATTCTGAGATTACAGGCAGAGTTAGGAGAAAAAAAAATTCAGAATTCTGAGATTAATGTCAGAATTCTGAGACAAAATTCAGAATTCATAGACACAAGTCAGAATTCTGAGATTAAATACTGAAATAAAATTTAAAAATCAGTAAACCTTTTTTTCCTAGTGGCACTAATCCTCTTCCGTATTTTTTTTAAATGTAAATTTATGTAAATAAAATCTAGCCAAGATAATTAACAGATTGATAAAGAAATGTTTGGGGAACATTTTAGTTTGGAGCTGAAATCCAAAAAGAATGTTTTCCCAACAAAGTTGAAAAATCTTAACGAATATTTGAATCCGCATAGTTACAAAAGTGTTGACAGAAAGTCTTAGAATATGGAAACAACCCAAACAAATGTGTAACAGATTCTGGAAGAAGGTCACAAAAGGTGTGGTTCACAGTAATAGCCACCAAGTTTTATTGGCGGTCGATTTTTATGTTTTGTTTTGTTTTTGTGAAAGGTTTATAAATGGCACCACTGTGAAACACTTTAATTTAAATCTTAATTAAATACATGTATCTCGTTCTATAATCTCAGTAAATAGTTGAGAGTACTTGTGCAGATTGACACGTTTTATCAATACCAAGGAAAATAAATGCATTTTTAGAGTTAAGATGATCCATTCACCTAACTTTAATGAGACTGAATGTTTAAAAATGAGCATTTATCTAAAGTGCCAAATTAAAAAGAAGGCTTAGATTTGCCTTACATCCTAGATAAAGGTTTGGTTAGTGATTTTATAAAAAAAAAAAAAAGAGACAGAATCAAATGAGAAAAAAAGGGTGTGACAAAAAGTAAATTTGGGTTTGAATGCATGTTTATTTTGAAACATTTCTGAAAGAATAATCAAAAGTCTGTATTCTTAATGTCCAGCAGATGGCGCCAAAGACCTCGTAAGTCTTTTCCCCACAAGGCTAAATTTTTTACCCTCTTTGTCTGAAACAACCCACACACTTTTCCACAAAGAATGTTATTTTGTAAACAAAATAGTGCTGCCTGACCAGGAGATAATCTGAACTGACTGTATTTGAGAATGATGTGCCACTAAATTCAAGAAATCACTGTAAGGCTACAAGCAGTTTTGGATTAAAATAACAAAAGGTCACACTCAATCAACAAAAAAACGACACTGTTTTTTTCCACAACATGCTGGTTCCAAAGCCATTTGTTTTCATCCACTACCCAAGCACAAAAGGTCAAGAAGTGCTGTAGAGGATTTTGCTCTTAAACCAGAAAAAATACAAAGTTTTATGGATACCACAATGGGGGGATGGAATAAGAAGAGAAGGCCAGACATCTAGAGGAGCAGACATAATGTGGAGGGCATAAAATTCCATCCATTCTGTGTTATTTTCTCAGGATTCATTCCTTATTTATTAGTTGTTATACAGAAAGAGAGAGTGCGTAGAATGAAAAATTCAGACAAGAAGCATGGCTTTTCCTCCTTTCAAAAAACGCACTATTACAGACACAGAAGGGTAATGTCTCCTGCATGCACTTCTTTGTGTGTGTGTGTGTGTGTGTGTGTGTGTGTGTGTTGGGAGCAAGAGAGATTTATGAAGGTGGGATATTTCTCCCCCATCTCTGACACAGGAGAATGAGCCATGCAGTCATAAGATTACAAACCCGGAATAGGTGCCTTACCAAACAAGAACTGTGTCGCTCATCACTTGATTTCAGGAGGGCACAATTAAAAGCAGAACACAATGATACCTTAATCTAAACCGTTAGAAACTGCATATAAATGTTGCTTTTCACACATGTAAAAATCTTAAGCAATCCTTAACCAAGACAACAAAATCTTTAGTAACAATGAAAACAACTCACACAAGAAATACAGGCTATTTCATATATGATGTATACTTTATAAAGTTAAAAATCAAAGGACATACATACAACCCTTCTAAAACTTAATATGAACTTATCTGCATATGAATAAAGATATAAATATAGCAACTTACATGTAGGAAGGACTATGCAATTCCGACTAACCTTGCACGAAGAATCTGTTTTAATGGGTTCAGCTGGTGTTATGCCTTAGACTCCAAGGTTTTTTCACATTTAGATATATTTGATGAATTGTATTAAAATAATTATGTGAAAAAGCAACCAAAACAGTGTAATCATCAGGTGTTTGTGAGGACTGGAGACAGAGAAGCAAAATCTGTTGGTTTAAAATCCACAATAAATTGATTAGCTTCAGAAACATAGGTTGTAAAACACAGCTGCAACTCCAAAGCCGGGCATTTTTTAAATTGTAGAAATGGAAAGGTAATTAAGGCTTTTGCAGCATGTGAGGACTGTCAAGGAGGAAATGCAATATAAAGAGAGATGAGGTCTTTGTTAAAACCTATGCAAAAACATTGGTATTTATGGCTGGCTATGCAGATAGGGATATCAGACAGAGATTGCTGATTTTGCTGATCCCACTTTTGGATGTTTCGTGAAGGAAGTGGTTCTTCTTTACCGTTGCCACATGCTTGCTTAGATTAAGTGGTCACAAAATAGCAATTGAAATAAACAACAATTACTCAATGTGGTTTGCGGTTTCTTTATACAAATATTTTACTATTTGCCTTTACATAGTCAACCACATTTCAATTCAATTCAGTTCAGTTTATTTATATAGCGCCAAATTCACAACACATGTCATCTCAAGGCACTTTACAGTTCAACCAGATCATACAGTCAAATTGATACAAAGTTTTATATCTAAGGAAAACCAGTTGATTGCATTGACTCATTGACTCAAATACAATCCCTCACACTAAGCATGCTTGTAGCGACAGTGGAGAGGAAAAACTCCCTTTTAACAGGAAGAAACCTCCAGCAGAACCAGGCTCAGTGTGAGCGGCCATCTGCCGAGGCCGACTGGGGTTCAAGGAGACAGAAGCAGAGACACAAAAAGCAGCTGTAAAAGGCGGCCCCGTCCAGGAAACACACAGCCAGGCAGACGAGCTCCAAGGCAGCTCCCATGCCAGAGGATGAAGAGAGCACATCCACCCAGCCACGGCCAGAGAAACAGGACCACACTGGAAAACAGGCTGATCTCCAACATCTATAAACAAGGGTGTTGATGGAAGCAGCACAGCTGATGTTTCTTTCCTGGATGACGTCACAGCCAAACAGGAACAGACGAGGCAAAGCTACTCTGAGGAAAAGCAGATAGAGCAGAACGTTAGAGATTGAACTAACAGATTCTGCAGAATAGGAGAACAGAGAGAGAATGAAGCAGAATGATGAAATGGGGGTCCCTATGTCCTCCAGAAGTCTAAGCCTATACCAGCATAACTATAGAGATAGCTCAGGATAACCTGAGCCACCCTAACTATAAGCTTTATCAAAAAGGAAAGTTTTAAGCCTAGCCTTAAAAGTAGACAGGGTGTCTGCCTCACGGACTAAAATTGGTAGTTGGTTCCACAGGAGAGGAGCCTGATAACTAAAAGATCTGCCTCCCATTCTACTTTTAGAAATTCTAGGAACCACTAGTAAACCTGCAGATTGGGAGCGAAGTGCTCAGTTAGGAACATAAGGAACAATCAGATCTCTGATATAAGATGGAGCTTGGCCATTTAAGGCTTTATATGTGAGAAGGAGGATTTTAAATTCAATTCTTGATTTAACAGGAAGCCAATGAAGAGAAGCCAGGATAGGAGAGATATGATCTCTCTTTTTAATTTTCATCAGAACTCTGGCTGCAGCATTTTGGATCAGCTGAAGGCTTTTAACTACAGTTTGTGGACTTCCTGATAGTAAAGAATTACAATAGTCCAGCCTTGAAGTAACAAATGCATGGACTAGTTTCTCAGCATCACCCCAGCATTTGACAGCACTGTGTTAAAAATGATCTAATTTCATTATATATGTAACTGAACCCAATTCTGTCAACATTATTTGATCAATTCAGAACAAATGGTATTGATTTAAACAAAATTTGAAGTGGAGTAAATTCTATATTATCTTATATGAAGATCTTTTTGTAAGTATATTTACAAGAAGATAGAAAATAGAAGGATCCCACTTTAATAGTTCAATCATTTCAGCCATCTGCCTTGTTTGTTTCTCAGTAGCATCCCTCTGAATAGCATGTTTAAAATTGATAAAACTTCAGCTACCCTTCTGTGCAGCAATCGAACCTCTGCTGGCTAGTTATAGTAGAGATAATATAACACACAACATAAGGTCCTATATGTCAAAATACGAGGCAAAATGAGTACAAAAGAGATATAGTACATTTGGCAGATGGAGGAGGGGAGAGTTAGCTTTGCTGGGTGAGGCAGAGGTGAAGAGGACGATGACCAGCATGTCGTGACATATTGATTCACATCATAAAAATGTGCTGTGAGGCTGACTGTGGTGACTGCATCTTGATATTTCACCTTACCAATGCCACCTCTTTTTCTGAACTAAATACAAAACAGTCATATGTGTTTGCAAACAAAGGATAACACATGCATTCATTCCAACCTGTCATGCAGATCTGTTTTCTATATTGCAGATAAACGAAACAAAGGTAAAAAGCTGTAAGTATTTTTGATAATGATATCATATTAAACCTGTTCGAAGTAAAGGTTCATATCAAATGCAAACATTTATCAGTAGCAGTGATTTAAAATTAGATAAAAATTGTATATATATATATATATATTAGTTTTCACAGCACAGTTTCAGCATATGTCACCGTACATACTCAGTTTAAAAAAAAAACTTCTTAAACTGAACTTGCAATTCCCTTAATAATTGTTAAAAAAGATAGATTAGTAAACATTAAAATATTTTTTTAAATTAACAATATATGTATATATACATTACAGTAAAATATTATTTAAAAGTACAAATATTTAGGAAAAGCCAAAAATTATGTGGATGATATTAACACTACTGGTTGTTATCTCTTCTCTATATTGTCAAACAAATTACCCAAAGATCCCCTAATAGACCAAAGTTATAGCTATTATTCAATTTCAAAACTTAATTTTGTTTTAGTGTCAATTTCTAATTCTTTCTAAATATTTAAACTGCTTGGTGCCTGGTACGTGTTAAAATGTACCTGGATATATATTGGTAAATCAACTGGTTATATCCTCCACATGACAGAATGAAACCATTCATTGATGAATTTGGTACCTCCTCAATAGTCCTCCTACTTAACAACCTACTTGATTCGATTTTACTCTGAATATTATAATACAAGTTACTTTAAACCTTAATCAGCTAAATTTGTTGAATAGAGAAGCAAACACCATCAAGCAAGATCAGATTTAGGAGATTATGGATCTCTGGGTCAGACCTTGGTCCGCGTTTCATCATCAACACTAGTTTCTTTTAACTAAAATACAGCATAGCAGTGAGGTGCATATCAACATTAAGATATTTAAGGCTTTTACACTAAAATGATAAATATTTTCTGAAACCACTGATTTTTTTTTGTATCAAGAAAAAAAAAATAGGGGATAGTTTCTAAAACTGGGTTTATCTACAGTAAAATATCCAAAATGTTACATTAACTAAGTGAGACCTGGATCTTTGTTTGTGTTTTCTGGGAATTTTTTAAATAAATATATAAGCGAGTCATTTACTAAAAACAAAGAGGTATTGCAAACTATCTAATATTTTATTGTTATTGTTTTTTAATCTAATGTGTGTGTTTTGGATCCATGCATTTTTATAAATATTACTCACAGCCTATTCGATTTGTCAACTTATCACGTAGATATCCAATATGTAAGTATTCCAAAATGACGACATTTCATGAACCTAGCAAATAGCATGGCAGAGGCAACTATGTCAAGTTCAATCTGTGCTCTTTGTATTAGGAAGTCAGATTTGGTCAGTGGGCTTTAGAAATACAACAGGGAAGCCTTCTGAAGTTTGAAGACTAACTGGGACAGTCAGAGGTCACCAAGTAAGGCCTGGATATCCAGCCACTATGCATGTAAAGTATATTACAGAGAATGTACTGTTGCTACGTAAGGGATTGCTGCAATTCTACACTGACAAAAATCAATCCTCCCGGAAGAGTATATTTGTGAATTGATGCAATCTGCAGGATATGATCTTTTTTAACTAATCTGCCTGTATGGTTAGGTTCAATTGGCACTGTAAAGTGTTTTGAGATTACACGCATTGCTGACTGGAAATATATAAACAAACAGAATTGAATCAAAACTAATAGTTGCAGGTTTAACAAGTTTATTAGGAATTCTGATTTCTATTGTATCTCATTCATTGAATTCAATTCAGTTTATTAATATAGCACCAATTCACAAAACATTTCATCTCAAGGCACTTTACAATTCCACCTGGTCATACAGTCAAATTGATTCAAAGATTTCTATCTAAGAAAAACCAGATGATTGCATCGACTCATTGACTCGAAGGCAATCTCTCCCACTAAGCATGCTTGTAGCGACAGTGGAGAGGAAACACTCTCTTCTAACAGGAAGAAACCTCCAGTAGAACTAGGCTCAGTGTGAGAGGCCACCATCAGAGGCCACCTGGGGTTCAAGGAGACAGAAGCAGACATACAGAAAAAAAAGCAGAAATACAAAAGGCAACTGTCAATCAGCTCTACAGGCGGCTCCGTCCAGGAAACACACAGCCAGGCAGACAAGCTCCAAGCCAGCTCCCATGTCAGAGGATGAAGAGAGGACATCCAGCTAGACACAGTCGGAGAAACAGGACTACACTGGAAAACTGTCCGACCGCGACATCTATAAACAAAGGTGTCGATAGCAGCAGCATAGCCGATATTTCTCTCCAGGATGGCGTCACAGCCAAAAGGGAAACAGACCAGTTGAAGCTACTATGAGAAAAAGCAGAGAGAGCATACATGAGCTCAGTTAGTGATTGAACTAACGCATTCTGCAAAGTGGGAGAATAGAGATAGAATAAAGCAGACTGATCAAAAAGGGGTCCCTATGTCCTCCAACAGTCTAAACCTAAAGCAGCATAACTATAGCTCAGGGTTACCAGAGCCTCTCTAACTATAAGCTTTATCAAAAAAGAAAAGTTTTTAGCCTAGCCTTAAAACTAGACAGGGTGTCTGCCTCACCGACTAAGACTGGTTGTTGGTTCCACAGGAGAGGAGCCTGATAACTAAAAGATCTGCCTCCCATTCTATTTTTAGAAGTTCTAGGAACCACTTGTAAACCTGGCGATTGAGAGCGAAGTGCTCTGTTAGGAACATAAGGAACAATCATATCTCTGATATAAGATGGAGCTTGGCTATTTAATGCTTTATATGTGAGAAGGAGGATTTTAAATTCTATTCTGGATTTAACAGGAAGCCAATGAAGAGAAGCCAGGATAGGATAGATATGATCTCTTTTTTTAGCTTTAATCAGAAATCTGGCTGCAGCATTTCGGATCAGCTGAAGGCTTTTAACAGTTTGTGGACTTCCTGATAGTAAAGAACTACAATAGTCCAGCCTTGAAGTAACAAATGCATGGACTAGTTTCTCAGCATCACAGGATAGTTCTAATATATAATATTTCTAATATATATCTAAGATATTTCTTGGCAGATGAAAGTATATTCTAGAAACCTCTTCGATATGGGATTTAAAACAGTGGAAAACATTTTACCATCTGAGATCAATTTGTAAACAAAACCTTGTAGTCTCCCTTCATATATATATATATATATATATATATATATATATATATATATATATATATATAATTTATATGACTGCATTAGCTCTGTTATATAAATACCTTCACAAAATGGTTGATCACGTCTCAGACAGGCTGGCCTTGGTTGGATTTCCTCTGCTTTCCTCCTCCATCTGTTGTGCACTCTGTGCTGTTTTATTTTACATTCATGAGCTCTGACTCATCTCTCTAATAATTACCTCTATTTCCTCCCAGAAATAGTTTTTGCTTCTTTCTTTTTATTGCATGATTATTTGTTCTGCTTCTCTGATTCATTTAGTTTATTGCTACACTAAAGCTTCCTGTTTTCATTTTTTCATCTGCATTCTCCAAGTGTCTATCATCGCCTCACCTCTGACAGATTTGTTTATCATCACTTTTAACCCCCCCTCCTTTCTGCTCTTGCTTCTTGCTTGTCATTCAAACATCTTTAGAGTCATGACTCTCATCTCTTTGCCTTGAGGCTGGCTGTTTGAATGCAGACCTCAGTGCTGATGTGAAGTTTAAAACTTGGCTGGTTTCACTGTTTTCCCACGATGATGATATGTTGATGGGTTTCACTTTAATGTGGCTTACAGACACGAAAGATGAACAAACACAACCTGTTTTATTGTTTTTCTTCCAGTAACATCCTCTAGAAAATTGTCATTGCTGTGAATTTGTGAACACGCTACCTTTTAGTTTCTTTAAGACACATAATAATATATATATGCGTTACTATTGTCATGTAGAACTTTGTATTGCTGGTAAAACAAATGTAGCCATGTTAAAAATTCTCTCCTGGACATCCCAAATCCCAAGGGTAAAAATCTAGTCTTCATAGTGGATAATAATTGAGTTTTCAGCCTCCTTAACCATTATTTAGGCCAGTTGTAACCCTATAATTAAATGAATTTGTTCCTGGAAAAGTTTTGGTATTAGACATTTCAACTGCCAGAATTGTTTCAGCTTATGAAATTATCAAACCAAGCACGGATAAGAAAATAGAGTGGAATGGTGGTTTAGAGCAGAGTTCCTTAACCCTGTTCCTCGGGGCCCACTGTCATTCATATTTTAGATGTGTCTCTACTCAAGCACACCTGATTCAAATGCCTGCATTTCCCCCTCTGCAGTCCTCACATGCTGCAAAAGCCCTAATTACCTCCCCATTCAGGTCCGGTGAAAACATGTAGGACAGTGGGCCCTGAGCGTAGAGCTGCTGCCTGGGGTCTCAAACCGGTTCCGGAAAGGGCCGTGTGGCTGCAGGTTTTCCTTTCCAGCCAAGCAATCACACACCAGACTCAGCTGAGTGCAATCTGAACATGATGACTTGATGAGATGAATGAAGTCTGGTGTGCTATTGCTTGGTTGGAAAGAAAACCTGCAGCCACACGGCCCTTTCTGGAACCGGTTTGACACCCTGACTTCAAGTATCCAGTTCGAACTCCAAAGACTGGAACGCCATCTTCCACAGCAAGACCCTTAGCCTGAAAAATATGTCATACACAGAGGACTGATTTCGTTGTAAGGAACATTAGAAAGGATCAATTAGGTTAATTGGTTTATTATCTCTAAATTAATAGCACAACAGTTACCAAAAAAAGAGGGCAGAAAGATTTTAACACGATTTTATTAGCAACAATGTGTCTGTTAGTTATATATTAGAAACAGGGACAGAAACATGTCTGCTGTACTATACTGAATCTGAAAAAAACAGCTGGATCATAAAATAATGCAACAAATTTAAATATCCAAACATAAAAGCACAATTTATTTTCATAAACACCTCTAATAATAATAATATTCTTGATAATATATTTCTCTCATACTTCCATATGGCACTACATTTGCTGTGCAACTGCCAACAAATTTAGCTTCAAAGATATTAACAATATCTACTGTAGTGAGCATCTGTGTGTGTTCTGTGTGCACATGTTGACTTATGGCTGTTTCTAAGAGGACCAGGTTGGGGTTCAGACCTGCTTGTCTTATGCTGTTCCTCATGATGTTTAAAGGGCCTTAGATAAAGTAAGATAAAAATTTAATTTCAATAAATGTAAATGCAAAGGCTGGGCAGTCAGCTGTGATAGATATAATCAGAGTATGGAGTAGGGGAGCGCTGTATTTATGGCCTTGATATTTTGATATATGTGGGTGTACTGTGGCTTATTGTTAAGTGCCTTACAAAAGTATTTTACCTCTTAAATCTTATTCAGTTTGTTACATTTAATCCATAAACGTCAAAGGACATTTTCTGGATTGATAAGAACAAGCTTATATATACTGATATATTATGATATTCTTTCCATGGCTGATATCAGCGCGAATTTACGATATCAATACTGGATCAGGATCCCCCTAAACACATCATCCTTAATCGTAGAATTCAACACTTGCTATAAATGACAAACTGAATAGTGTGGCTTGCTGTTTAAATCGCCTCAGGAGCCATTTTTAGCTATAGTTAAAGCTGCCTATTTTTTGTCTGTTGATTTTAGCGTGAATCTACTTCACTGTCGCTCTGGTTGTATGTTTTAGTTTTTTGTTTCTTTTGTCCCGCTGTAAGTGATCATCAAGTCTCAACTCTTTGGCAGCCTTTACAAATTTGTTTTCAGGATTCCTGCTGTGTTTAACTCTATCCATGTTCCCAAAAAGATGAAGAAAAGTATCCCCTGATATAGGCCCACATTTTGTTTCACCAATGCAATGATGTTTAGGGTGATCTACAGTGTCATCAATCAAAAACTTAAATTTAGATATTATTCGAAAAGACCAATTTCTAAAGCAGGTTTTCAGTACAAAATGCACACATTTTGGTAAACGTTAAAAAGAACAACCCATTAATTAATAATTACTTATTTTCTTCTATAGGACTAATTAATTGTCATACATGACCTTAAGAAGCTCTTCACAATGTTGCACTACTATTCATACTATGTTGGTCTTGTTGCAGAGGGACAAAATCGGAAAACGGGGTATAAGTACTTTTGGAAGGCACTGTGTTTGCTCATGTTATGAGAGGGGAAACAAAATGATGCACTTTTTCAGTCTTTGTTAAATAAATTACAGTGATTGTTAATAAACTCTACACAGACAAAAATAGAGTGAAAGGTACAAATGTGTCAGCAATCTATCTAATGAAGAAAATGGATTTTAGGATCCTAAAAACATCCTTCTCTTAGCTGACTGCTTTGAAATCAAGAAGTGTTTAATTTCAGTTGTACGTCCTCGGATCATAAAATGCTCTTCCAGTTGAAATATCAGCCCTTGAGCCAGTCTGGTCAGCCTTGTGGAGAAAATAAAAACAATCCAGAACAGGACCTCTCAGAGTACTTTAGAGCAAGAGTACATTTTCTTCAGTCCACTGATTCTGGAGAGAGAAAAGGGGAAGAAACTGAAGTGTGGCCTATTAAATATTTGATACATGTGCCTTTAAGGGTGAATCTTAAGCCAAAGCATCCGGATATCAGTGGTCACATAAAACAAAAGGTTGAACAAGCTGAAGCTTCAGTAAAAAAACAGAAATCACACGTAAGGTAGAAACAAGAAAAGAAAAATGCTTCCCAACTTTAATCTGTCTTACACTGTCTGATCACTAAAATAAACACAAAGTATTAGGGTTTGTCAAATCACCTACATGGATGTGTCTGTGACACATGGTGTTCCCTCCTTTCTCTCACAATTAAATATTATTGCAACACGCCTTCAGCTCCTCATTCATTAAGCATTTGGGTGACACCTTGTGTTTGATTGTAAGGAATTGAAAATGTTGTCATAACAACTGAACACACAATACATGCCCATACACTTACATTCTGCAGCAACACAGCATTTTTCTGCCTGTAAGAACATACAGACTTTCCTTGTACCCTTTTGCTGGATAAACACCATGTGCTGTCTGCTGATCTTCAGAGTGACTATTAAAGTTAAAACATGAAAGGATTTGAAAAATGAGAGGGTATTCAAATCTTCTGTGAGCCCTTAATGTCTTCGGATATTCAGTCCACAGTTAAAACTATCAAAAACATCTGCGGGTGGCACCTAAAATGTGAAAACACCCTCCTCCTCTTCCTCTCCAATCTTCATGGATAATATTTGATAATCTCTGTAATCTGTTGATGGAGGAACAAACAGATCATCCCTTCTTAGTATAGGACAACACCAGACTTCTCCCAGTCATATTTCATTTGTAGCAGCTGTGTAAAAGAGAAAATCCCCCCTGAGCACATCAACATTTTGGCGTTGCAGTAAGCTGCAAGTGTTTCAGGTCAAGAAGAAGGGTAGTAGGATAACACAAACTTTACCACTTAAATTAAAGCGAAGCTTATTTCATTCAAGGACATTTATAAACACTTTTAAATATGTAGGGCTGGCCCAAGTATAAGCTCATGGACCTGAAAATATGTGAGTTTGAGAAAGGAAAATTGTCCTGAGAGCCAACTGTGTGGTCCAATCTGCAGGTGGTGAAAGGTAAAGTGAGACTCAACAAAGGCCCGACTCAAGTCCTGTCCAGTAGAGGCTGCGCCAAGTCACAGAGAAAACCTTTGCTCAGCTAAACATCAGTGCTGATGCTACAGCTGCGCTGTAACATCTCCCTCATGGTCACTGAGCGAGCCAGGTTTGGCTTACGATAGTTTGAAATGTTAACAGGCACTGGCAGGTCCAGATCCTGCTGCTGGACGCTGCGGTAGCTGATGCGGTCTCCACCATTCCTCAGTCCTTCCGGCTGGTGGTGGTGGAGCTGCTGCGGCTGAGGAGGAGGCTGAAGGTAGAAAGGCAGGTCATAGTGTGTGCAGGATGGACAGAAGGTCTGCGAGCGTGTCAGTTTTCTAGCCAGTGGCGGGGTGGAGAAAATGGCGGGGCCATTAGGAATGGAGGAGGCGGCAGCAGTTGCCGCCACAATGTTGTGGTTGGAGTGAACCGGCGGGATGCGGGACGTAACAGCAAAGTCCGGCTCCTCCTCCTCCGACTCTGATTCCTCCTTCTTACAGCAATAATACTGGTGGATGGAAAGAAGAGAAGTAATAAAAGTAACAGATACACAGTGCTTTGAGATTATACCCTTATTATACCTTGAATCTTTTAAACTTAGTTTGTATATTTAGTTGGGATTTTATGTGAGATACTAACACATAATAGTGCATAAATGTGAGATGTTGTAAACTATTTCTATATGCAGATAAAGAAAAGGAAAAAGTTCTTGTAATATTTTTCATGTACATTAAAGTGTTTAAATTTTGTCTCATGTCAGCTTGTTAGTTGAGGAGGACAGATATGTTTTGGTAGGTTTGAAGTTGCATCAGGCTCTTTACTGTAGGGTGAATGAATGAATAGTTTACTGGGATGTTCAAAGATTATTTATAACTTTGATCTGTTTTAAAATTTACTACATTTTGACCCTTATTCTGTATGATGGGTTACTTAGTTTATATGTTGTTTTCCAAGGCTAATAAACCCTAAGAATTTACAGAAAAGCTTTTTTTTAATGCTGAGATTAAATGCATAAAAAAATGTATTTACCAACTGAAATAAATTTGAGTTATTAAGGGAGGTGGCTGCCCTGATTGTCTTGATTTTTTTTTTTTTTTTTCCGTAGACACAAAAAGGGAAACCAGGCACTCTTTTCCCAAAAGCTTTTGCTGTATAAGGTGAGAAAAACATTATGAAAATGTACAAGGAAGGTGATCTGAACTGTTCTGCAAGCCACAGTTTGGGAGTTTCTGTTTTATAGTTTCACATATAAGATGATGATGCATCACATTTTTTTGTTGAAAAATGAATTAGAAAATGTTTTAAAATGTTGCTGAAAGAGTCTGCCCTATTAAACTACATATTCTATTCATTCATATTACTTGACTTAAATAAGCTATAAAATGTAATTTTGGGATTTTTTTTATTGTGATTTTTGCCTCTTTCTATTTGCTTTATTTGTTCCTGAAATTTGTCTGAATTGTTAAGGCAATCATCTGTTGAGCATGAATGAATATAGGCTGATTTATACTAAGAAACCAGGTCGTCTGCGTGTGTGTCGCAGTGAATGCAAATGCCCATCCGCCCCTGCCGCAGACACTCTGCTGCACCTCTCCCAAATTGTAGGTGATCGCAGAGAGTGCAGCAGACAGGAGGCCTCTGAGTGGTCAAATCTATATCCGCTCTACACTATGCGTATTTCCTGGTTGGTACCTTGCCGGCTTGTTTTGTTTGTATGACCCAATTGTGGAAAACGACTCGTGAAGTTGGAGCAGCTAGAAAAGTGAGGTGCGCAAGAATGCTGGGACCCTTTTTCCACCAGGATCCCCTGCTCTTTTTCGCCCTCATGTCCCTCCGTTGTCGCACAAACTTGCCTCCACTTCCTCACCGCCTCGGCTGTATCTAGACCCACAGCTTGTTCATTATTGTCCCTCTTGCGTTGTGTCATGAAATAACATAGCACAGACCACGCTTCAATGATAAGCATAAATCAAAAACGTCTACATCAAGCTCACTGCGACACACTGCTGCGGGAGGATAACCAGCCCTTGCGTTTTATTTCAGTCTGTGTCTTTGGACAAAAATTGAGTCATGAATTCATTCTTGATCCTTATTTGTTCCTTGTGTAGTGAAAAATGGAAGCATAAGTAGGATGGAGTAATAGATTTTTTAATTATTTTATTTTGAGAATAAAGTCGTAAAATTACGAGAATAAAGTTGTAATATTACGAGAATAAAGTTTTAACATTACGAGAAAAAAGTTGAAATATTACGACAATAAAGTCATCATCATCACCTGTTTCAGAAAGAAAGCTTCGAGCTCCGACCAGCATATGACAGCCAACCAGCATCATCAAACAGCAACCTGAGTCCATTTTGACATCCTGCCCAATTTGATGCTGGTGTGCTAAAAGATTTCCTTATTTGTGAAACCAGAGCCAAAGCATAATTTCACTTGATGCTTGACATTCCCCATTTTAGGGAAAAAAAAACTTCTTGTAAGAGTTGTCATAAAAAACTCTCGCAATTTTAGGACTTTATTCTCTTAAGATTACAACTTTATTCTTGTAATTTTATGATTATTCTAGTGTGACTTTTTTCTCGTAGTGTTACGATTTTATTCTTGTAATTTTACGACTTTCTTCTCATAATTTTACGACTTTATTCTCGTAATTTTACAACTTTATTCTCGTAATTTTACGACTATTTTACGACTAATTTTAAGACTGTTCTCGTTGTGACTTTATTCTTGTAATGTTACAACTTTATTCTCGAAACAGAAGAAAAAGATCTCTACCCTGGCCCTAATACTCGTACATAAGATGCTTTGTTCTAACTAGGGTTGAATGATTTCACTAAAAATCAGAATTGTGATTATATTTAACCATGCTGAGATTAAGATTTTCCTTTGCACTGACGCCTATCTTGTATATATTTTACCCCAGGCTTTCGGTTTTTGAAAGCTTGCCCAGAGTCCATTGTTGCAGGACTTTGTTTTAATCTTAGTGGATTCATGGATCTGGGTTCTATAGCTGTCACTCTCTCTACCTTTTTGCAGCTTCAGGGGTTTTACTGCCACCTAAAGGGCTGGAGTAAGAAATGTAGTGTCTTACTTTTATTAAATATTATAGTGTGATTGAAATTTGGTGCCGCTGCGATTTGAAAATTGCATTTTTTTAAATTACGATTATATTGCCAAAGCAATTAATTACCTACTCCTAGTTCTAATGGTGCATATGGAACTAATTTTGGGAATAATTATGACAGCAGGTGTTGTTTCCTGGTTTAAATGGTTCAAGGATCATATTAATAGAACCTTAATACTGGATGTAATTTTTATGGAACTTAAAAAGCTACTTTTATGAAAACTTGAAGTTAATTTCTTGCTTATCA
This sequence comes from Cyprinodon diabolis, assembly GCA_030533445.1. Classification (NCBI taxonomy): domain Eukaryota; kingdom Metazoa; phylum Chordata; class Actinopteri; order Cyprinodontiformes; family Cyprinodontidae; genus Cyprinodon; species Cyprinodon diabolis. The sequence goes on along the minus strand of CM060069.1, from coordinate 28,387,791 downwards.
AGTGTATTTCTGAACCTAAACAAATATCTTTCTGAGAATTTAGGAGATACTCTCCTAATCCATGCCATGTGTGGTTGAAACAGACTAATCTATGAAATGTGTCTCAGTGACATGTAAATTGAAGACTAAAGGTGGATTAAAAAAAATTAACCTTATATTTTGTAGATCCAGGTACTGTATGCATCTTGGAGGTGGTGTTTTTTTATGCGTTAAGATTTGAAACAGCACTTCTTAGCTTAATACCCAACCAAAAGGCTGTTTGGAAGGTTTCAAATAACCTGTTGTAAATTCTGGAAACCTTACCAGAAAGTACCATGAAAGCAAGTGGCAACTTCCAAGGAAGTTTAAAGTTCCTCTGACGTTCATTCGATGTAGTTAAGAGGAAAAAATATAATTCTTGGAAAACATTTTTTTTTCAGCAAGTTTCACCAAATTATCTAGGAAGTTCAGCATAGTACCTTCCAAAGTTGTTCCTAGAAAGTGTGTGGAAAGTTGCAGAACACTATCTAGGATATAAGAAAGTATTAAGTTCGAGTAAATCACATTTTAAGTTCTAAAAGAAACATTTGAGTATGATTAAAAAAACCTTGTAAGTTGTTTGAAAGTCAAAGTTAAGTTCCAGGAAAGTAACCAGAAAACTTAATACAACCTCTATTTGTCTTAAAAGTTCGGTTAAGTTAATTCATATTCCAGTAGAATTTCTTCATGGTTTCAAGGATTTGAGGAGCCAAAACGATGTTTATTGAAAAATAAATGCTCCATGCAGCCTCACCTGTAGCCTACAGTAGCACAATACTGCAATGATAAGGAGTAATATAATTGTAGCAAGAATTCCACCAGTGATGACCACTGTCCCGGCTGTCATTCGAATGGCTCTCCATCAACACCCTGCAAAGAGCAAGAAGAAACAAGGAAAGAATGGACAAACAGAAAAAGTGGTAATGGAATTGAAAGTGCAAACAGAGGAGGAAAAGGCGAACACTTCATTCAGTACAGTAGCTTCATTAAGTAGATCATAACTGTGTGTCAGCTCAGTGGTGCTTATTGAATTATCCAGCAGCTACAAGGCATGTAATGGAATCATTCTAAAAGTGCTGTTCATAACATAGACAGGATCTCAGAGGGGAACTCAGTCTGCCAGGGAGGGGGAAATCAGAGATCAAGTGCAGGACAGCTGTAAAAAATCAGACAAAAGCATGACAGTAGAGCAAAGATGTAAATGCTGTAAAAGATGGAGGAAAAAGCATGGGGGTAGATGGAACAAAAGCAAACAGGGCACCAAAATGAAGCAGAGTGGGTGGGAGAGAGCAGGAGAAAAGATTGGATGATGACAAAGAAGCTGTTAACAGTTGACAGTGAGAGAAATGCCACACTATAAAACATGGAGGTTAAAGCTGCATTTATATAGATGAGTCACTATGAAATATAAATATAATTGCAATATATTTTAAAGCATGTATAAATAATTTGTCCATGTTAATACAAATTAAAATGAAATTAGGCTCCTGTTTTTTATTGCAAATGTTTTTCTATGTTTAAATTCCATCAATGTAGAGCCATAGCATTAAAATGCTCAAATATTTATTCAAGGTTGGTTTTATGACAGAAAAAACAGCATGCTCTAAAGAAACAAAGCAATATTCTAAAAAAAAATAATAGCTGTGTTTTTTTCCTGCATCATTTAGTATGAAACAGTAATGCGTGCTTTGAACGTAATCCATGGATTTTGGGTTCAAATGAAAATTAACAGCAAACTAACAGATGTTAAGGAAACCAATTCATCAATAATTTCCTAAGAAAATCTAGGAAAACATCTGGAACATTCATAGATAGATCTTTTCTTTTCATGTTCTTCGTAAAACAAAAAGTAACATAATATTTCTCATGCTGTTTTCAGACCCACAGAAAGTAGACTTTCTGAAGTCCACTGAAGGATTTTGGTGGAGGTTCTCCGTAAAAGGGAATTTGAAATAGGGTTAAAAACCACAGAATAAGTGAACATCTATTATTATAGCTTAAAACATTCTGCTCTTTGTCTGTTTCTCAGCTTCTCCTTTACTAAAGTAAGGAAGGTCTCCAGATGAAGAACTAAGTCCTGTTGGTGTTTTTTTAAAAACCTCTTGAATTTATAGAGGAGGTGAATCACTTTGACGTGTCATTGTTTTGTGAATTGTTTTTGTACTCTATCAGATAAAAAAAAGATATGAAAATCAGCATATTACTTTCTAGCAATAGAGCTTGTTATAGTCTTGCTGTATTGTTTGAATTTTTCTTTCTGAAAGTTCAGTGTTCTATAATGTACTTACTGTTTTCCCAGTGGGTCAATACTTCAAGGTAAACTAAACTGAAATAGGTCCAAATCCCCTGCAGTGGTATGGTGGGGAATAAGATCTTCAATGCTTTTGACTTTACAGCAGGAAGTTGTGGCTAGAGCAATCATCATGTTTTCATCTTTTACTGTTTTAAGCAAATGTTTCATCATCTGTTGCTTGAATGTATTTAAAGATAACTGGAAGCAATGCCGTCCTGAAAGAAAAATACATTTTTGCTGAACTCACTGAATATAGCTGTAGAGATGGAAATGTCACTTTTTAATTAACTGGGTATTTTATCACAAAGGATTATCATACCTTTGTCGAACCTTTTTTTAGACTAGAGTGTTGGGAGTGTTTGGAAACAGAAATATTTAAAAACTGTAATATTAGTTCTATATCATTATATACAGAACTCTCAGCAATTACTTTTAACTTTAGGGAAAAAGTTTAAAGGACAACTAAAAAATAGTTTTACACATTTGTTTTCTGTTTTTACCGACGGTCTGGGTGAGTGATGGCAAGATATTTAAATTTTTTCCTTAACTTTAAATCTTGTCAAACTTTGAACGAGCAGCGATGTTCTTGCATTAACTTCATAAATTAGAAATAAAACACATCTACCATACCTGCCAGTTTTATTTTTCCAACATTTAAAGGTCTTTAAAAGAAATGGTCTTATGTGTCACATCATATTTACGCCACAGCAACATAGAAAGCTATTAGTAACTAAACTAACTTAAAAAATAAAACATAAATACAAATACACATTTATTATTTAGTATTGCTGTTTAATAATGCGATACAAATATTTGTATATTTTAGTATTTTTGTTCATCCTTATATGGCTCAAATAAACTAGATGTAGCATAACTTCAATAATTGTAACTTTTTCTTATTAATTTATGTCCCTTTTCTCATTGTACTGTTTCCATATATCATATTTTGTTAGTTATTACTTTATTACATTTAGTTACTTTATTCTAGTTAAGGTTTACTTATCTATTCATAAAGGCATTTCATATATTCAGGTATTTTATTACATTTAAAATATTCTGTTTGTTGATCTATTTTGGAAACCTATACAGGCAAAACAAAGATAAATGTAGTTTCTATATTTGAATTTTTTCCACATTGCTTCGAATAATGAAATGTGCCATTAGGTCTGTATGTTGAATAACAGGCTATTAGGTCTCAAACTTGACAGATGTGGGCCGAGACCCTTTGTCTTCACCACATTGGCTATCTGAGAGTGTCACAGGACCACACCAACATATTGCATTCTGTATAATTGCCTGAAACCAAAAATAGGCCAGCAGGCTTGTTGCTAAGCTATGACTCAATACTGAAAGTCATTATGAGCAAGCAGAAACACTGCAGTATAGGCATATGTTGAAAAGATGGAACTTCGCTGTGACCAAGACAATTAAGAAATTCGGTGAAACATAAAACGGTTGTAACGCAAACTTTGCTTCAGCTTCTAGTAACACATTCTAGGTTATGCTGCTCTGTCTTATCCAGTGTTACCTTAAATACAAGGGAAAAGAATTTGCTAATCAGGGGAAAACTATTCAGCCTTGATGTGATTCTAACCTACATTGAATTCTTCTATCCGTAATTTGCTGGAATTCCAATTGTGCTCTGAAGCTTCTCTCATCAGAGACAGCCTGTACATTTTGGCAGGATGAGAAAGCATATCACTGGTGTACAAACTAACCACCATCGCCCTTTTCTCAAGCTGTGATGCAGCTGTAATCTAATCCGGTCTGCAGGTCACTCAGTCAACCAAACAAGGAGGAACAGCTTGAGCAGAGTGTTTTTGGCCTCAGAGGTTTGTAATTAAAGATGTGAACTTTTTGTATGTCAGTACAAAACAAGAAAGAAAAGAAAATGGAGGAAGAAGTTTTATCTCGTTTTTGGAGGAAGTCAAGCGTTACTAAGAATTCTGCAGGCAGAGGAAATTAAAACATTTTTTTGGCTAATTTATAAAAAAACTAGTGACATATTAAGACACTGAGTTTTAAAGCCATATGTTTCTCACAAGTAATAAAGAATGGTTAGCCAAAGTGAAAAAAAAAATGAATATGCAAATATGTTTTTTGAAAAATTCCACCTTGGTCATGTCAACATTTCAAATGCTAGATTTGGGCCATTTTGGGTATCAACTGCATCGTCAGGTGTTAGGTGAATGGCTGTCCCCTTTCCCCAAACCAGCTTTGTTTTTGCCATAATAAGACATGTACCCTAAGCCTGCACAGATAGAGTTATTAGGTTTCCATATTTCAGAGGTCACCAACCTTTTTAAAACTGAGTGTTACTTTAAGGGTACTGAGTCATAGAAAGGGCCACTGATACTTATGTGTATCTGCTAATATAAGTATCCATTTATCCTATCTCCTTTGTTAGGCTGAGTACATTTCTATTTTCCAATCACACAGTACTAAACATAAGTTAACCTTGATATAGATAAAGATAGTGAGGCTGAATGCCTCCACTATGTCCACTATATTTTATGTACACAAAAAAATCCGGCAAGAAGAGGTAGATTGCTTTGATGTCATAAAATATATTTTCATTGAATACAGAGAAGATAAAATAAGATTTGAAAGGCTAGTTTTTTAATGTGCATACATAGAGATTAGGGTTTTCATGATAAACTTTTTCGATATTGATACCAAATATTCAATACTTGATACCCTTTTCGACATCATGGGGATAGAAAAAAACAGACAAAAAAAGGAATGAAATTTTTTTTTATTAACATAAAAAAAATCATCTTTTCCAATCTTTACATGGAACATATATTCTCAACAAAATCGTTGATGCTAGATTAATAAGTGTTCAAAGAAATAAACCAACTTTAGAGCAATTTGACAATCTTTTAAGGTTTTCTAGGGGATTATTATTTTAATGTGCAAATTACAAGAAGTCTAAAATTAACATTGAAAAAAATGCAAACAAAAATTGTCTTTAGTATTGTTATCCTGCCAAATTATGATTGTATCCAGATACAGTATCATTATTTAGACAACCCTAAATTAGAATTTATTCTTTGATACCCATAATTTTTCTTCACGAACAAGTCAACACAATCCTAAATGTGGCGTTTCTGCTATTGATTGAATTTATTCTTTTTATGTTTTTATTTTTATCCTATACAATTTTAATTTAGCTTTGTCACTAGGCTATCGGTGAGGTATTGCTGTATTTACTATAATTTTCAGAGACGATTGGATCCTTCTATTCCTAACACATTTTGTTTTAAAGGCCTGAAGTATATACACACAACTAAAAGCATATGGGAAGAAGGATACAGATAGTGGCTTAGAGGGTTAAAAAAAAGTCATTTGGATTTAGAATATGAAATTAAAAAAAGACAATCCTAGCAGTAGATCCTGAATGCAGCAACGATTGGTGCATTGACAATGTTTATCTCTGCTCTACATTAGAGGACTTCATCTGGATTGAAGGAAAATCAAGTTTAAATCCCAAGTGAGTAATAGTTCAGAAATTCTGAGAAACATATAAATGAGGGAACAAGTGACACTCTCAGGCATGTTCAGTTTCATTTTTGTAGAGTTTGTCTTTCAGAGTTGATGTCATCGCCATGTCCAAATCAAATTCTTTAATCAAATGTTCCCCTGTTCTGCTCAGTCCTACATTTAGGCCATTAACCAATCAAGGTTATTGATAAAAGGTAAGTGAAATGTTTTATCAGGTCAGAATTGATTATTCATTTCTTCAACGATTTACGAACGATTCAACAGCAGTATGTTAAAGAGAACCAGTCATTTCCAGTCAGTTCTATAAATTGGGGAATGATGGCCTAGTGGTGAGGGCATATGGCATGGAATTCTAATGTTGTGAGCTCAAAACCCACTCCCACAGACTGCCACTCTCTGAGCAAGACCCTCAACCCCTGATTGCTCCCTGGATGCCCCAGGATGGCAGTCCACTGCTCCCTAAGATACCTGAGAGCAATAAAGTTCAAAATTACAACAATAACTGCACCTATTTCATAGATGCAGTTAAGATGAATGTAGTTAGTACTACAGCTTTATGTTTCTGTGCTTAGAGATTTTAATATATAAACTGCCCTCTCACCCAACCCTCGTACTCCTGGGCGGAGTGGGTGGCTCCTTTATCTCCAGCTTGGGTCCTCTACCAAAATTGTAGGTGACCGCAGAAAGTGCCGCAGCCACCTACTATTTAGATTTTGTTCAATATACCAACAGAGAGTATGTCGTAACGTACTTGTCCTACATTTGCATTCATCACCATTTTGCAGACACAACATTTGATGTAATCACAGCTTTACACAGTGGCAGTTTTAGCTATGCCAGATTTCACCAAGAATGACCCTAAATATTATTTTGCAAGCCCCATACCAAAGTCTTGCTTTCAGGATGGCCTGGTACTTAGCTCTATCCATCTTCACATTGCTCATCATCAACCCTATGAACATAAACATCTCTAGAGTATAATGCTATTACTGTCATGTTTGACAGACATGCATACCAACAAAAAGAAAATAATTTTTGGTTTAATTTGACCACAACAATATCTTTTCATGAGATTTATTTAGGGTTATCAAAGTAATGGGGGTTAAATAAAAAATCATGCCAGCTTATTTTTTTAGATTTTGTTATTCTATTAAACAAAATAACATTATAATAAATTCTGGTTTATGGCTGTGACCTGACGAAACGTGAAAATGGAAGATCATACTAAACCTAACAGAGTCAAAGACATGGCTCCAGACACACGCAGGGCAGGCACTTCTCCTGTGGCTTCATTAATCAGATCAGTATGTGAGGGATGTGTTGGGTGATGGACAGTGCTAATTGTTTGACCACACACACCCTGACACACAAGTACAGTACCTCAGATTCCACTGCGAAACAGCGCATGAGGAAAGCAAACCCGTTCACTCAGCTGGTTTTAGTGGGATCCATCCACAGGACAAGATTTGCTTAAAGCAGCAGGTCCACACACACACACTAAACACCCACAAACACCCACATGCTGTAATTTTAGTAGTAGCTAACATGCTCAGACAGTGAGCTTTAGAATAAATTTCTACGCTTCAATGAAACATGGCAGGGATCACAGCAGAGGTCTTGCTTGGAATAATGGCTGTTGACAGGCTTTCAGTTCAGTGGGAGAGAAGTACACAGTAGGTGGTGGATTTGAGTTGCGCACAACAGACAGTAACATGCCCTGGGAACAATGGGAAGAGCTTAGTGACAATGGTGGATGTCAAAGAGTGGATTTGAACAAGGCAGATGCACTCAGTACAGTACATAAAGCCAGAGCACATAGACGCAAAAAGAGCTCTTGAGGAAATTCAGAAATACAAACAATTCTTAGTGGTGGGCTCTTTCAGTAACTTTAATGGGTCAGGCTAGGTCAGCTTTACTGCAAATATGAGAAACAGTGAAGTACCGGGACACAGATCACACCATTCTCTAATTAGAAAAACCAATAAAAATTACCCATAGCAATTACCAAAATATTAACAAATTTCCAATTATTTCCGTTCCACTAAGCAGGGATGCATATATACTTATTTAAAAGTGTGCTACACATCAAAAGCGAAATAAAAAGTAATTTCTTTTTATTCTAACAACTCTTCAAGGTAATGAAAAGCAAAATTTTAAGAATTCAGACATATTTACAGTTCAACAGTTTATTCAATGAAAAAACTCTGGTGTGAGGGTGAGACCCCTACGCCACAACAGCTACGTCCACCTCATTCTGGTCACAATATTGGTCAAACACTTCTGTGGGATGGGTTTACAATTCTCAACCAGCACTTGTTGCCTTTTATCAAACGATGTTGTTTGTTACTTTTGTTGGGATCTGGGGATGTACCACCTTTCTCCAGCAGAGTGCGCCGTGGGTCTCCTGGGATGGAGCACTCCAGCACACCTGGAGCTCGTCAGCCCATCAGGAGACCTTCCCTACATAAGCAGCTGCCAGACCTTCCTTCAACGCCGCAGTGTTGACCTTGTTTGGTTAGCGAACCTGAGCCTTGAAAGAATCTTAGTTGTCTCTAGAGAGAAACCTGATTCTAATCTGCCTCTGTCTTTGCTCACAGGAAACCTGTCTCAAGTCTGAAGCTCTGGATGAGCTTAACCTGCCTGCCAGCCCTGGTGAGCCAAACCTGAAGATTCCAATCTGGATTTCTCCTGCTGCTCTCAGATAAGAGCTGGAAACTCTGATCAAGGTCTGCTATTCAAAGTCAGAAGCTAGACGCTGCTGCTGCTTGTGCACTCTGCTGAACCAACAGTCTCTGGACCCAACGGTTCCCTCTCTCACAAGTAAAGCCTGGACTTCTTCAAGGTAGACTCTGAATTATCCAAAGACTCAATTAATCATCTGACTGCCTGGCTAATCAAACTGTCTGTCTCTGCAGACATCAGTGAACCCAACCCGGACCAGTACCTGAACCAGTTCATGTCTTTGTGTGAAAACTTCCTTCAATAAACTCTGTTAAACTTTTACTCAGCCTCCGTTTGTGTTCTGCATTTGGGTTTAGCTTTAAACCAATCATGACAACTTTGACATGAACTCCACCCTGACCAGAAGTGTTCCAAGTGGTTAAGGCTGCAGGGAGGCCGCTCCATGCTCCCAGTTTATAGAGATAGATTCTCATACTGTAGATCCTGGTCTTTAGTGACAAGTATTGTTGCCTTGGTGGATAGACTTTGATCCATAAGTAAAAAATATAGGACTGTCAAAATCTAATTTCCTCACCATCATGTGGTCTCTTCCTAAGCTTTTCTTTTACTGGCAGGGAGGATTTGGCAAGGTTTTCATGGGTATGACAGACATACTCAACTACTGCTGAACCTAAAAAAGAACTTTTCTTTCAAATGTGGACTTTATAAAGGGAAATGAACAAGCATTCTGACAGTAAGTGCACTGCTTAAAAAATAAAGGGAACATGTAAACAACACAATATAACTTTGATTAAATCAAACTTCTGTGAAATCAAGCTGTCTACTTAGAGAGCAATACTGATTGACAATAAATCTCACATGCTGTTGTGCAAATGGAATAGACAACAAATTTAAATAATTGGCAATTAGCAAGACACACTCAGTGAAGGAGTGGCTCTGCAGGTGGGGACCACAGACCACTTCTCCGTACCTATGCTTTCTGGCTGATGTTTTGGTCACCTATTAATGTTGGTGTTGATTTCACACACGTGGCAGCATGAGTCTATAACCGACACAAATGGCTCAGGAAGTGTAGCTCATCCAGGATGGCACATTAATGTGAGCTGTGGCAAGAAGGGTTGCTGTGTCTGTCAGTGTATGCTGGAAGTGCTACCAGGAGACAGGGCAGTCCACCAAGAGACGTGGAGGAAGCCATTGAAGGGCAACAACCAAGCAACAGGACTGCTACCTCTGCCTTTGTGCAAGGAGGAACAGGAGGAGCAATGCCAGGGGCCTGCAAAATGAACTTCAGCTGGCCCAAAATGAGCATGTGTCTGCACAAATGTTTAGAAACTGACTCCATGAGGATGTTGATGGAGCAAGAAGTTCACAGATGGGGTTGTGCTCACAGCCCAACATCATACAGGATGCTTGGCATTTGCCAAAGAACACCAGGATTGGGAAATTTACCATTGGCACCCTTTGCTCTTCACAGATGAAAGCAGGTTCACACTAAGCACAGACCTGACAGAGTCTGGAGAAAATGTGGAGAGCAATTTGCTTCCTGCAACAGAGCACCAGAGATTGCAAAAGTACTCACTTTCCGTACTTGAGTAAAAGTACAGATACTTGTGTTAAAAAATACTCTGGTAAAAGTGGAAGTACTGATTAAACTTCTTTACTCAAGTAAAAGTAACAAAGTACAGGCTTGTAAATTTACTTAAAGTATAAAAGTAAAAGTAGAAACCACTTTTTTCATGCCGTTGCCTACATTTTAAATGGATGTCTGCCAATAGGACTAGATCTACGTTGAGTTCATTTTCAATCATCTCATCGTCCATACTACTATGCTAACGCCACCGCCACCAAGCTGCAATGATTTGCCGCGAATGAATACCGCCGAATCTGTCGATTCATCTTGTAGTGGTGTGTCAAATGCAACGTAGATTCCCATCTAATTAGATTGAATTTGGTATTGATGACGTGAAAAATAATAACGGTAACTCTATTGAAATGATTCAAAACTAAAGTAACGAGCCAATTTTTTTAAATGTAAGGAGTAGAAAGTACAAATATTTGTGTAAAAATGTAAGGAGTAGAAGTAAAAAAGTCGCCATAAAAATAAGTAGTAAAGTAAAGTAAAAATATCAGAAAAATCTACTTGAGTACAGTAACGAAGTATTTGTACTTCGTTACTTCCCATCTCTGCAGAGCACTGATTAAAAGTTGCATAAATACAGAGGGGATATTCAAATCATTTGAAAGTTGTAGGATGAACTATACAATTTCTGAAACTTTTTATAATTTGCTCTCAAATTAAAGAAAATAAAAAGGTTTCTTATTATGATGCAGAAATTAGCAGTTGATGCATTCTGATTCTACAGTAAATCTGAACTCAGCTTTAAACCATGTTCCTATACTTTTAACCCCTTAAAGAGATTTTTTTGGTAGTGCTTATTTTCTGCAATCAGAATACACTTGATGGTAAAGTGCCTGAGCCATGGGTAGAGCAATAAAAAGAAGAGCTTATTGGAAATAAATTGGTATTTAAGTTAAGTCATCTAGAAATATATAGCTTCTAATAATCTTCCCAATTCCCCCTTCTTTCCTTAAAGACGCTAAAAAGTTTAATTTAATAGGGTGAAAAAGCCATCCTTATGCCTTCACATATTAGTCTTCTGCATCACGATGTGTCACTGCACCGACTATGACTGCTTTACTTGACTCTGACTTTCTGACTCACTCTGTCTTTGCATATTATTCCACCATCTGTCTGTGTCCCTGGCCCCATCTTCAAGAATAATGACAACTCTGATGCAGAGTGCCTGGGGCGTACATCCCTTCTACCCCATCCCTCTACTAAAGCCAGTTTAGCACACTACTCACACTGACCTTGAGTCATGAATTAGTAGGGGGAAAAAGAGGTGAAATTTGGAGTTCTGGCTGAAGAACAAGGCGGTAGCTATAAATGTATTTTCATCCTCCACATGTGTCCCATTATTGCCCAGGAAACATTTCTGTAATTAGTGCTCCTCTGCAAATGATATATCATAAAAATGGCTCATGGCTTCTATGAATATAGCACTGAAAGAGACCCGGGGGTCTCTTCATTTAATTATACAGCTCACTAAATGTCCCTCATCCATCTGAATGACCTTCCAATTCTTCTTTACAAATTGCAAGCTGATTTAAGTCCAGTCTGCTGCTTTGACCCCCAAATAGGATGTGCAAGCACTGAAGCAACAAAGCATGACAGCCCTTTTTGGTGTACAAAAGCTCCTTTATCCTTTGATATATACTCTGTCTTTTTCTAGCTTTTCAATTTAGTCCCAATCCACCTTTAAGAGCAGCAAGAATGTAAATCACAGAGAGCTCTCCTGATCATCGCACTGACAAAAAGTTGTATAACAACATTAGGAGATATATTCAAAGTATTTGAAAGTACCAGGATAAGCTATACGATTTCTAAAACTTTTTAAAATTTCTTAAATAACAACAACAACAAAAAAACATATTCATACAGTACTAGCCCCCTTAAGTTTCGGTCTTGTTAAAAACACAAACTTAAATGTATTTGATTGAAGCCATGTGCTAATTTGTAATGGATGAACACAAAAAGCTACGTATTGTAAAATGGAAAGAAGATAATTGTTGTTTTTCAAAAATTACTGGTAAATGCTTAATATTTGTCTAAGTATCTTCAGGCCCTTTGCTACATTTACAGTTTTTTGGGTTATGTCTCTTCCAGCTTTGCACATTTAAATATTGAAATTTTTGCCTTACTTTGCTAACAATATGGTTTAAGCTAAGTAAAACTGGAAGTAGAGCATCTGTGAACAGCAATTACCAAGTATTGCCAAAGATCCTTTATTAGATTTATGTCTGAAATTAAACTGAGTCACACTTAAATTTGATCTAAACTTTCATTGCTGCTCTGTTTGAAGTTCTATCCATAATTTCATTAACTCTGACAAGCTTCCCTGTCCCTGCTGAACAAGGACATCCCCACAGCATGATGCTACCATCACCATGTCTAAATACAAATGTAGGTTAGACTTTTGTGACTTTTATACTAAAACATTTAGAACAAGGCTGCCCAAGTCCAGCCGTCAGTCGCTGTAACGCTTAGATCAGGCATGCACCTCAGAAAGCTCTAAAACCTGCAGGACAGCGGCCCTTGAAGACCAACTTGGATGCATCTTTTCTCCATCACCTGAAACTAGCAGCGGAATTCCTACAGCATGTCATTTAGCCAGGCAGAGGCCTGGTAATAAGCCACTCATTTGATTCAGATGTGGTGGAGTGAGATGAATCGACACGGTTTAGCATGGTAGCTCTCAAAACTGAAATGTGGCACCCATGTGTTAGAATAATATGCATGCTTTACCTTCTACTTTACAAGATACCCTTAAGTTTGGGATTAGTATAATGCTACAAAATGTGGAAAAGTTTAACTAACATGAATAGTTTCAACAACAAAAAAAAATCTGTACTTCCTAAGTAACAATTGAGGCATTTTGGGGGCAACCAGTTAAAAAAAGTTTCCTTTAAATCTTTTTTTAATCGGACTCACTGAACTACTGTCAGTCATACTCTTAGACTCCAAATAATTAAGGGAGAAAAATAGCTTTCATTTTCAAATAATCTCATAATAATTGCATGTAATCACATTTTGTCAGTCTGACGCTGTACTTCCTGCCCCTCCACTCTGCTTCACAATGGTCTACCCTCTGCTGTGCAAATAATACCATTGGTCTGGGAACGACAGGCTATAATCTTGGAACCACCAGGGGCTGCAGTGAGATCTGAGATATTTCAGTTCTTAGTATTAAAGTTGATGAAATGAAGAAAGTTCCTGAAATACTGACAGAATGAGCGAACCTTTAGTTTGATAAAAAAAAAGTTCTGAATTTTTAGTCTTACACATTTTTCAACCCACAAATTTGAAAATACTACCTAATAAATGACAGACAAAAAAAAGCCTTATAGTCAATATTCCATATATTGTCTATACTTGTATACTTGCTGACCCATTCAGGACTGTAGAGAGGCTGTCGTTAGGTGAAAGGCAGGGTTCACTTTGGAAACCCTGTCATCAGATAAGCAGGATGTACAAGCAAGCACACACCTAACGACAATTCAGTGAGACACACAGTATTCATCTAGCATTTATGGTTTTACATCAGAGTTTATACACAAAACCAATGCATGAATGAACATCATGCAAACTACATACAAAAAAAAAATTTAGGCTGGGATTTAAACCAAGTCTGCTTGCTGCAACGTAACAGTGCTGAAACGTTAGCCACTAGGAGACTATCTTTGTCAGAAATGACAAAAAAATGTGGGTTAATATCAATGTTCTGTCATATCAGAGAAAACAGAGTTCAAGCAGCATTTTGACAAAGCATTGAGTATTGATTTATTTGGGCTGGGTTGGATAATAATAAAAAAAAAATAACAGTTGCAAAGGATCTTCTAGATTTTAGCAAAAAGGTTAGTGTGGTTTTATTTTAGAACAATGACTAACCACTTAAATTGTTGCTCATTTACATTGTATGGTGTATGAATAGTTTCATAAAGAGCAATTAAAAGCTTAAGAAGCCTCAGTGGTGTCTAATCAATTAGTTATTGTCCGCTGATTTCACTATGTCTTTTAAACAACCAAAATATAAATCAGAAAAGATCTGATTTGCTTTGTAGGCACATCACAACTCTTCTACATACATTTTCCTACATACACAAAATTGATTTCACTGACTTACTTCATGTTGTTAATTTCGGTTTTAAACTGATTATGAATTTAAATCTTTAAAATTTTATATTTTTAACTTTTATACAACGTACATATTTCATTTTGTTATTGCCTATTAGCCAGGTTGTAACAATAGTATGCTAGTTTTTAGCATTAACAGTTATTAAAAGCACAACCACAAAATTGCAGAGGCATTTTTTTGGTTTATTTATTGATCGCTGGAGGGAATACAAACTGAACTCTACAGAAACTTTCTACAAATGCAAATGCAATACAACGCATGGTTTTGTATTCACTTTAAAAGAGGACAAAAATAAAAATGTAATTGGAGCTCCAGCATTTCGGCTGACACAGGACACCGTAGTTTGTTCAAACATTAACTGACCAGTTGCTTTAACAAATTATTGTTTTTCAGTGTAGTCCTGTTTCACTGACTGTGACTTTCTGGATGTGATCTCTTCATCCTCTGACATGGGAGCTGGCTCGGAGCTCGTCTGCCTGGCTGTGTGTTTCCTGGATGGGCCCGCCTGTGTAGCTGGTCTACAAGTTCCTTTTTTATCTCTGCTTCTTTCTATATGTCTGCTTCTGTGTCCTTGAACCCCAGTTGGCCTCGGCAGATGGCCGCTCATGCAGAGCCTGGTTCTTCTGAAGGTTTCTTCCTGTTATAAGGGAGTTTTTCCTCTCCACTGTCACAACAAGCATGTTTGGTGTGAGGGACTGCCTTCGAGTCAATGAGTAGATGCAATCAACCGGTTTTCCTTAGATAGAAAACTGTGAATCAATCTGAATTTGTGAATTAACAAGGTTAACACGGCACACATTTTAACGAATGCCGTGTTTTTTATGCTTCCGGACAGAAGCTAAAGTTACGACCAGCATGGAAGGAAAGTAAGTAGCTAGTTTTAGATCAGTGGCTGTGCTTAATGTGGTTCCTAGTAAATCATATGCCATTTCTGGAAATAAACAAATTTCCTACCTCTCTTTGGGGTTATTAAACATGCTACAAAGTTGCTGCCCAGTTCAGGGAGCGAGAGAAAGGTGACGCTCGTTTATTTAAATCGGGGGAGATGAGTTTATTTCCAGAAATTCTACAGTAATGCTTTTTATTAAACGGATGCCTTCTCCATTAGATTTAGATGACTGTGACGAGACAGGTAGTCTGGCTGGCTCAGAGGCTGGTAGCTCCCGTTCACTGGCTTCTGTTTTCGCTGAGGCATTAAGAAATAGAATGTCCCAGGCGAAGGTAGACGAAGGTAACCGTGCACTTACCAGGTTCCTTGTTAACAGAATCGATAAGAGAATCGATGAGGAATGGAATAATTTCACAAAATCGATAAGGGAATCAGAATCGTGAAAATCTTATCAATTCCCAACCCTACTTCTAGCTGGCTTTGCCTCCAGTATTTTTTTTTTTCCTTCAAGTCAATTTTCTCACCAGGTTTTTTTGTACTCCTTCTCATCTGTGGCCGGACTGGAGTTGTGACAGGCAGCCCGGGCCACAGGCGGCTACGCTCTACCCCTTCTATTCATTCGGCTAGCTAATTTGAATCGTTCAATTCCATATGGAGAGTGAGATTATCTGTGGTAGTAGCACTGCATATCTTCCAGGCATGTGAGTAAAACTAGCAGCAGTTCAGCGGACAGCATGAAGGAATGGTAGCCGGCGTGCACGGATGACGTCATACACACTCTGCTTTGTTTAAAAAAAATATAAATATAAAAAATATAACCGCGGATGTCTGGGGGACATTGATTCGCCTACATGTTATGAATTCTGGCGTACCATAAATGATAAATAGTTTAGTTTGTGCCTTCAACTCGTTGCCTAAAGGAAGACGTTACTTGGATATAACAAAACCAAATATCTTCAGAACAGCTCCAAATGACACAAAACTAATATGGGTGAGTAGAACATGATGTAATAACCAAGGGGCCAATGTAAAAAAAACGGTGTTCCTATTTAATGTATCAAAATATTTAGTCCTATACAAATAAGCAATCAAACTACTGCCTTACTTGACCATCATATTCATTATCTTGTTCCTCCTATTGTGAAACTGGTTAAGCAGCTGTTAGATCACCTACATCCCCAGCGATATCTAGTTATATAAAAACATAAAAAATTAAATAAACGTGCTGTTCACATTTTTAAAAGTGATGTATATATTAAAGAATAGAAGAAATGCATCAGTTATATTAGAAGGATTATTTGGAAAACCACTGATTTTCAAAAAAAAATAATTAAATATCTGAGATTGGGACTTTTTTATCAGCCACATAAATGCATTTATAATAAAGCTGTTATTTTTTTTTAGTAAAAGGACAAAGTCCTTCTATTACTATGAAACTTGTTATCTACTGTTAAAGCAGTTGTGTTAACAGAAAATGCATATAAATCTTTGAGATCTATGTGATGCTGGTTTCATGTGCTTCAACATGTGCAATGTAGAGTAGGATTCCCATTTCGAAGTTTCTATCCTAATTTGAGGAGGACAGTCCTGCTAGTGATAGATCCAAGCTGCAAATGTCACATGAAAGAAAATCAAGAAGAAAGATTTCCTTAATGATATAAATCTAGCTGTGTTATCTCTAAAAAGCAGAATCCAAAATGTATGATCTTTAAAACAATCGAATCCAATTAAATACTCGTGTCCAGCGCTGTTCTCTGATTTCTTATCAGTCAGATCTGCCTCTGATTAAAGTCAGCATTCGGATGAGAAACGATTAGCTGTATAATTTATAGCTGCAGTAGAAAAGCAAAGTGCAAAAATGTTGAAAACTGACTGGACAAATTATGTCATTTTGACACTTAGTAGTAGATTAGCTCATCACTCCAAATAGTTAATCAAAGTGTGATCCAATGTATTCACAGAAACAGCTTGCATAGAAGTGCCATCTTTCACTACCACATCGCAGTGCTTATGCTTTATCACCAACTTCAAATTAATATGTTAAATAAACAATGTTAAAATTATATCGATGTGCTTCAGAAAGGACACCATTTGAGTCACGATGTATACAAATAATTGCTGTTTTCAGAAGGGATTTATTGCATTTCCAACCTCATAGTCGTGCCATGTTTTACGCATGTTTAAGTTTTCAAACAAAAGTTTAAAAAAAAGTTTGCAATCTTTTGGTGTCTGTGGTTGAAACAAATACTATGATATGAAAATCTGAATCCAGAATATGTTTCCTTAAATAGCAAGAAAATATTTAAATAAGGATATTTTTCTTAACGTGATGTAACATTCTTTTTTTTTTTTTTTTTAAGAAAAGAGCGCACGTCTCCTTGGCAATGTATTTTTAATTAGGGAGAAATCTCAAAAGAAGAAAGGATAATTTTCCATATTCACTAATTAGTTCTCTCTTTATCTAAAGGATATGCAACCTGATAACAACTCCCTCATAATGGATGCATTGTTTGACATTTTATCTTGATATGTGCATTAAGATGCACATATTAAGCACTAGTGCAGCATTTCTGTATGCTGCATCAAATTGTAGTATTCAATTTTTTTTCACACACAAGGCAGTTTGTTGGGTATGAAATCTATTCCATGCATTAAAAATAGCATACTATGCTTTTTGAATTTCTCTTTCATTATTTGGACTGGATCAATCGTGGCCTTGAGCATGACCATGCAATTGAAGAAAAGGGACAAAAATGCTGACACGATTGTGATCTTTCAGTTAATCAAGGCAGTATGACTAAATAAATCCAACTCACATCACACCGCTGTGCAATTAGAGGTGACTAAAGCTCTTATTCTTAAAGGATCATAGATGGCCAATTTCAAAGTAATTTCAACTGTAAAGTTAATTAATTATAGAGTTGACCTGGTCTCAGCAGAGACACTAATGCATATAGTTATTGCAAGCTGTTTCACTATTCCAAGCACTGAGGTTTACAGGTCAAAAGCTTTAGTTTAAGAGGGCTTAAAAAAAGGGTTTAACTTTAGCTGCCCCTACAGGTATCTGATATTAGATGCTGCACAATTTGATCACCTGCCTATTCAATTACAGTACATTGCATGGTGCAAACTTACATGGCATGATGGTCACTACTTTGTGGAATGTGTATATATTACAAAAAACATGCGAGTTTGAATAGAACAGAAAATCCCTTTATTGTCCCTCAATGGGGAAATTCTCCTAACTGTATGTCTGCTAGCAAACTGAAAAGAGCAGAATTTTAAGGTAACTTGCTCTTCATCATCATCACCATCAGGCTGATATGAGCCTTGATCAGAGGTGATTGGTAAATTTGAGTACTGGTATGGTGTTGGTACTGGATCATGTGATGGCTGAGGGGTATCCTGCCAGCCCCGGATCTTCAGAACCGGACAGTTCAGATGGTCTGAACCAAGGATGTTTGCTGGATCCCAAAGACGCCCTCTTCCATTATTTGTCCATCGTCCCAGAAACCCCCAGTACATCTAGTTCCATGTCTCTGTCCTCCTTCACCAACGAGGAGAGATGGTCTAATGAAGGAGTGGGAGACGCCTCAACAGGTCAGAACAACCAACCGCAGCCAAAGCTACTGTGTTTTGGTACGTAGCCTCTGGCTGTTTCTGCTGCAGGAGTCCAGGAACAGATTGTCATCAGCGACGATGAGGACTCTGGTTCCCTCGTTACAGACTGTAGAAGATGAGGAGCTAGCTCGGAGCCTGAAGGCTCAGTTCAATCGCTCCGCAGACATCATTATCACAGCCATCCTCCTTATCATCAGCAGAGCAAACACAAAGCTCTTGTGATGTTCGAAGAGGGACAAGGTCCTATTGTGTCAAAGAAACTGACCAGCAGGGAAATCCAGAGGTTACAGACCAAAACCTTTGATTTTGCCACCAACTCAGAAGAGACCCAGTATCACATATGTTTCCCTTACTACAGCGATGGGGAGAAGCTGAGGATTCTGCCCCGCTTCCATTACTACCACATCAACTGCATCGACAAGTGGTTGACGGACAACACCACCTGTCTGATCTGCAGGGCCAACCTGGCTGACGGTGACTGTCTGTTGCCCCTTACGTCCTAACAGGAATCTGTTGGAGGTCTTAGAAAGAATTACTGATTCTTTATTTATTTATTTGGACTTGAAGATTTTGAGGTTTTTATTCCTTCCATGTTTCTGTTTGCTCTGTTTTTTTTTTAACAACAAATAAAATGTTTCCTTTTCTTGGGGAAAAGATCGAGCCCCACAGGTTGCCACTCTGGATCTTTGAGCCAGACCCTTAACCCCATATTCCTCCCCAGGTGCCGCACATTAGCTGGCAGCCTCAAAAAAAAAAAAAATCTAAAAAAGTTAGGAACTCCAATAAAAGATTGCTTAGGAAAAAAACAGTAAGCTTGAATAAAAAGATTAAAATGAGCACGTAGCACATTGAACATTATTTAAAAAAATTGGAATCATAAGCTGCATAACATGTAAAAGTTGAAATGTTTAAGGAAAGAGTGTTCAGAGCTTAAATGTGCTGATTGCTTGGCTGTAACAACTAATGGTCAGTGCTCCAGAGGCGGCATGAGCAACAGTATGAGCGGATCTTCAGTTTCTATGACTACAGTTCTATTACCGACTGACATTTTGCCGTTACAGTTTAAGGTTTTGAGTGGGTGGTTTATGCTTTTAAAGTTGTTTTATTTGCATCAACTTTCTCAAACTTGCACTAAACGGATAAAGAAAAAAGATTTACATATAAACCACATTGAGGGACAAACATGAATGACGAGTTAAAGGGAGTTTATGAATTACAAGGGTAGTTTTAATGGGCATCGCCTGTACAGATATTCTCTTTACTCAAAATTTTCCTCTCACTGCATCTCTCTCCAAAAGGGAATCCACATTTGCTACTTTAATGTTAAGGCTCTGCTGATAAGTGTTGAGTAAAAATATTTGGACCATAAAATTAATAATGAGAATAACCCTAGGCGTAATGTGGCATAATTCAATCAAAACTGTAAATGTAGGCCGATTAATATCTAATTTCCCTTCAGTATTTATAGAGTAATATGCATGAATCTGCACTAAGAAACCATGCAGTACATAGATAAAGCAAATTCTTCAGTCTTTTGACTGTACTTCATGTTTGTTATCAGATTTCAGAGGGTTAAGGGTTGTTTTCAAAACAAAGAAGCTTTGTTTCATATCATAAATACATTATGCATTTATTATACAATAAACATGAAACTGATGAACAGATATTTTGTTTTGATTTGCATGCTGCAAATGTTGGAAAGTAACAAAATATGCAACAATATATTTCTCATAAGGTCATATTTATAAATACAATATTTTTACTATAATTAGACGCACAAGTAATCAAAATTTGAAAAAATAAAGTAAATGATTTACTAATGCTGAACATGCACAGCAAACATTCAAAGAAAGAGGCTCAAGAGAGATGGGATGCAGGCACTTCAGCCTGTTTTTTCCACGCCCTTTGACCAAATGCTCTCCATCCCTACCCGGCTTTGGAGTAAACATCAGATTTTATTCTTTTAACACTAAGTAGGATGAGGTCAGCTGACCAATAGCTGCTCTGCACAAACATGCACATGTGCTGGTCACTTCTGGCAGCCTGAGCACATCTGTTTGTGCACAAGTGATGAGGGAATGCTCAGGGTGTAGCTGTGAGGGTGAAAAGAGCGTTGCTGAGGGGGAGGAGACAAGAGATGGGTGGTGGAGGAAGGGAGGAGGAAGAGCTGGCGGTGACTGTTTAACATGATCAGTGAGCAGCCATGTTCCCTTCCCCCCAGTTTCAATCCATCCTATCCACTCTTTCTAAAAGGACTAGAATGCATTCAAAACCCAGTTAGGTAACAAAAAAATAAAAAATAAATAAAAACCACTAATTGAATTTTTCATTAGCACTCTTGAAACCCTCTCTATTCTTTTCCACACCCCCTCCTGTTGTTTTCTCATCACCCATCTGTCTAGAAATGTGTTTTTTCTTTCTTTCTGCTTGTCCTTCAGCTTCTCTCTCTCTCCCTCTTCTCCTTCTCTATGTTCTGGTGAACTAACTAGAAGCTGGTAGAAAAAGCAGACAGACAGACACAACATCTTGAATTCATGCTCCAATAAAAAATCAAGTATCTTTATAGGGAAAGTGTTTGTGTGTGTGTGTGTGTGTGTGTGTGTGTGTGTGTGTGTGTGTGTGTGTAAGAAAGAGGTCTCTTTCTTACACACACACGCACACACACTGGTCTAAGGGTCACTAAAAGAGTAACAAAATGTGAAAGTAATAAAACCTTAAGTGCCATTTATCACGTTTTTTTAATTTGTACTTTAATCAACTTCATTTTCTTATTTTTCATATGTAAACAAATTCTTTACAGATTGCTTTTCAATTCTATTTTTCCTCCATTATCATATTTTTCACATTTTAATTTATATACTTGAACTGAGTGGGGGTCAGATTATCCTTCCAGCATTATTGAACGGTTCTGATTTGTTGGTATCTCTTTAAACAGTAGAAGTGACAGCCCTGTAGGTCTAGTAAGGCAACCAAATTCAAACAAAAATAATAATAATAATAATAAAAAACAGACAGGGAGTGAACAACATTTAACGGCATGGGAAGATTTTGAGGGAATAACCAAATAATTAACAAAAAATACATCAAATCAGTTCAGAAGATGTACATTTATGTCATGCATAAACGTTAATAATGGTGACAATACATTACCAAAATTTAGGCTCTGGTGACTGTAGTCTGACTTTACATTTGATCAACTTCTATAATTTTCCTCCATCTTAAACTGAAATGCCATCCATACAGTAAATATACTGTACTAATGCTGAATCAGCAGTCGGTGACTTGAAAATTAAAACATGACACTTTCTCTTTTCAAAGAGCCAGTCAGCAGACAGCATCTTACACTAAGCTGCTCTACAGCTCGACTGTTTTGGAAAGGTTCTCTCCACTCTTGCTGTTTGCATGTTCAACATATCAGATGCTGCAAATTTAAGACACCAAACGATTACTTGTTGAGGTGGTGATATTGCTGCAAAGTTAGTAAAGAAATGCCATTGGTTGAAATAAAGGGTCTGCAACTATCTCATTCCAAATAAATATTTTTTTCCCTCAGTCCAGCTACATAATTTTGTTTAGAGTTGCAATGTGTAATCACAGTTTATTCAAAAATGTAAATTTTAAAAACATATATTTTACAAAAAGAGGGTATATACATTTTTTCTAAAGCACTTGCATATATTGGAAGAATATTGCTAAACAAACAGTTCTCTTATACAAAACCCATATTTTTATTATATCTCCATTTTAAAACAATAAGTGGTACAGCAAAAATTTTCATTGACTGTATTCAACCTCTTGTTCATCAATTACCTTTTTCAGCTTTTATTTTTAGAAAAAGACTAAAGACCTGGTAAGACGTGTAACAAAACAAACAGACATTGCTGCACTGTTGTGGTTTCTAGCCCTGAATCCTAAATGAGAGCTGCATATCAACTTATTATATGTATCGACGCTTAACCTTAGAATTGTTATACTTTTACTTCTTGCTTTTCTTAACTTCCTGCAGCATGTAGATATGCTGTTTTGTAAATGACAGCTTGTGCATAGGTAGAGAAAATAAATTTATTTGATTGAGCGCCATTACAACATTTCCTTACTAATGGCAGTAAGTTTTGGAGCCATTATCAAAATTCCTTTTAAAATGCAAAGTGCATCTCAGTCAAGTTCCAGGTTAGTTTGTAGGCTTAGGAATCATCTGGTCACTAATTACCTTTTGTATCACAATGTTTTCAAAACACTGGTGGTGAATTGCATCCTATGCTCCACCCCCTCCCTCTAAACCCATGTTGTTTTTTTTCCTCTCCTTTTTTGCCTTTATTGGCCAACATTAATACTCACTTATATGGTTGGCCCTGCTCGACTAAAAATATCTTTAGCTGAACAGTTTGGATTGCAAACAGGCCTGACAGTTGGTAAGAGAAGTTCTGGCACACAAGCCTTGAGGTTTTGACAGCATGTGGTGTGCATGGCCAGGCAGCAAGCGCTACATAGAAAGGGCAGAAACCTGTCCATTGCCTTTATGTTCCCATGTGTACCATCTGTCTATATCTGTTGTTTGTGCCTATAATAATTGTTATTGTTCATTATTTCATCAGAAACACTCAAAAGGATAAGTAAATGACTGTCCATGGTGCTGAAGTCTATCTATCTATCTATCTATCTATCTATCTATCTATCTATCTATCTATCTATCTATCTATCTATCTATCTATCTATCTATCTATCTATCTCAGCATGCATTGAGTGTTACCTTCAGAGATAAGATGAAATCCTTGGGTCACATCCAGGGCTGTTCTCAGTCCTAGTTGACTTCAGTCACTAAGTCACTCAAATATTGAAAAATCAAACTGGAAGAAAAGAGAAAATATTTGTCTTTCCTTTTGGGAAGGTTAAAACTCAGAACTGGAAGCAAACATAGCCCCAAACCGGGCCCAGTCATCTATCAGTGTGTTAGAATGAAAAATATAATACAAAAATCAAAAATAGTCACAAGATACAAAGGTCCAAGCTTATTTCTTTAGTATTTTCCAGTAGATCAGTTTCTCTCACACTCACTGAAGATGCACAACACTCTTCTTTTGCCTAATTCCACACTAGCAGGGATGATTAAAAAAAGAGACAAAAAAGCTCCAAACGTAAAGTCGACTGATCGTTTTCCGGTAATAACGACTTTGTATCTGACAGATGTGTTCAGCAGCGTACAGGGTCCATCCACCGCTCTGCTGGAGTTGTTGAAATTGTGCAGAGTGATCTACAGGAAAATAAAACACTCCTACGCAAACATCCTCATGTTCAGCAGCACAAGCAGCCTGGGCAACATGTGCGCTGGAGAATCAGCATGGGGAAATGGGAGACATTTCGCCATTTCTTTCAAAACCACCACTTTCTTGCAGCGTCCTGGAAGGTCGAGGTCAGATTTCTGCTTGTCGCTCCAGGTTCCGCCTCTAACCCGACCGGCTGACATCCAGCTTTCCTTTCTTTATAAATCTCCTCCGATCCCCTCGCAGCCTCTTGCAATGGTATTGCATGTAAACTGCCCGGCTTGTTAATGCTTTTGTTGTGGAAAAGCATGCGCAGGAAGATGGATAGTTCCACGGTTGCTTTTATTAGCAGCTTTGCTGTTATTTCCGCGTTGGCCAACTAATTACCGATTCCTTTAGAGTGACGTCCGATTCTGCTTGGATACGAAAAAAAAACGCTGCGCTTTAAATCCAATGGAGGTTGGCCACAGTGCCTGCGCGAAAAGTCAGAGTAGTGAGTGCAGCCAATGGTGCTCACTGCCTGAGCTGCGGATTCTGAAGAAAAATGTAGAGTTGCGTGCAGAAATTCAAAATCTATAGCTTGCCACTTCAACTTTTTTCCTTTTGTAACGGTGCACTTAATTACATTTCAGTGGGGTTTTATAAGGTAGACCAACAGGCTACTTCTTGCTTATGAAATTGAAAGAAACTGTCTTTTCTCTTCTTTTATATTGTGATATTTCTTCACCAATACTGTCGACTAATTACAAATAGAACAATCGTGTGTAATTTAACTACTGCTACTATTAATCCACCTTTTCCTGAATGCCTAAGTGAACAACTGGTTAAAAATCATAAAGAGTAGGGAACATACCACACAATTCAGGGTTATGTATGTGGAGATGTGATGAGAAAAGATGAGAAAAGGTTAGCCTACGAAAAAATAACACAATCTTTAAATAAAGAAAGCAGTAATCAGAGAAGTCTAAAAGGTGTTCATAATATTCTGAAACCAAAACTATGCCACTTAAGTTCTGTAGGGAACATATTTACTGACAAAAAAGGGATCTCATCTTAAGTACCCTAGACATTAATCCATAGGCATAGTTGATACCGTTTTGCCCTAATTTCTGCTCTGAGGTAGTTTTTCTTTCCGTAAATGGCATGATTTACAGGCTCTATAACACACGAAAGGATTAAGCAATTATAAAATTAGTTGATAATTTCAATAATCGATTATGTGTGATTAATCTAACTAAGTGTTTCAGCCTTAGTTGCATGGTGTGGTTGAAAAAATCTAGCCTTTATGATGTAGTTTCCAGAAAAGCTATTGAAGTGAGTACATTTTCACAAAGTGAGGACATTTTGACTGGTCCTCAAACAGTTTAGAAATACGGTGTCAAGTTTGTTAGGGTTATGCTGAGGTATATACCTGTATACCTGAATTGTATACACTGGTAATGGTTAGGTTAAGGGTTTTATTTTTAGGGTTAGGGCATACAAAGGGTTGAAAAGGAGGAGTCAGCACATAGTAATCACTACATATAGCAAGAAGAGGGTGGGTGTGTGTATTTCACTTCCATTCTAAAATACTTTTCATGAGTTTTTTTGTTTTTTTTTTCAAAAGGTTGTGCATTTTAATATCTTGTCTTACAATGCACCTGGAGTACACTTTTACTTCATAATGTTCTCCTTTGTATCGATAATTTTTCTTTATAAAATCATCTCCAGAGGTTCTAAAGGAGCTCCTAGGTCAAAAATGACATTTTTAAATACATTTGTTGATCTTTTTTAGGTCATTTGCTTAGATGCTGTTACACAAGTAGATGGTTGCAGAAGAGACAGACACTACAGACCTATAGAAGATATGCAGCATTTTGCTGCAAACTTGAGGGGCTAAAGTTTCTTTAAGTACAGTCTGCTCTTTCTCATCTTTTAGACAGCTTCATGGTTGCGTTTCATTCGAGTCTGTTGTCTAGGTGAACAGCAGGGTATTTATACTCCTCTACCACCTCCACCTCTTCCCCCATAATATCATTTGACTTGTCCTGTTATTCTTTAAATCTACAATCATCTCCCTTGTTTGGTTCATGTTTAGGATCAGATAATTTCAACACCATGCCACAAAAATTTTCACCAGCTCCACGTACTCAGTTTCTTGTTCATCTCTGATGCACCCAACAACTGCAAAGTCATCTGAGTAATTTATCAGATGACAGCAGTCTGTACCGTATTGGAAGTCGGAGGTGCCCCTGTGCCGCTGACTAATTAGTTAGACACTAGACAGACCGTAGTCTATAGCCTCAAAACAACCTTCCAGGGTTTCTTTATCTTGCAGTGACTACCTTACAGCTCTCTTTAATATAGACTAGGGGCTTATACTCTGAGTGTTGAAAAACAAGACTGTTATTAAATTTTCCAAGAAGAGATCCTATGTAAGAGATGTATGAGTCCTTTGCATAGAACAAGTCCAAAGTTATGTTTTCTACAGGAGAGCAGCTGAAAAACTGCTGGAATATTGGCAGTGTAGCAGAGAGTGAGGGGTGGTTAAAATCACCAGTTATGCATTTGGCTGTTGAGTCTGTATATTCGCAGCAACAGAACTGATAACATCGTACACAGTTTAGACAACAGCAGATGTTGGAATGTAAACAGTTGCCAAAACAAGACTCGTGAACTCTCAGGGTAAATATGGTTGAAAACTAACGGACAACAGTTCAGTATCTGCAGAGATTAAACTTAACACTGAAATGTACTGGATGACATCATCTTTTGTTCACAAGAACTGTTCGGCACCTCCCAGCTTTCTTTAAATCTTTGTCTGCTCATATGGTCAGAAAGCCTGGCTGAGAGAGCCATGAGGAGCCATGGATGAAAAAAACACATACTGTGGTCATGCATCTTAACAACAGGTACTTCCACCTATCTATGACCCAGTTCAAAACCCTGCTGTCTCGCACTGGAGGACAAATAACCCAGACAACAGAGGTAAAGAGAGACCTTGTTCTGGAGCTCAGACAGGAGCAGTAAGAAATAAGTGTGAGAACACCAGTAGAGAGAGCACCAAAACCAGGACAGGGCAGCTAGCGATGTCCCCTTCTGGATCTAAGATTCTACAGGAGGAGATTGGAGAAGCCCACTGGGCAGACAGCAATCGAGAGCAGGGAAGACGTGGAAGCTTTCCGCTGCTAGCTCAGGAGGCAAGCGGAAGAGCACCGATGTAGATTAGAGAGCCTGCTGGGTCAGACAGAGAGATGAAGACAAGGGAGAGACTGTGGCTGGCAGGTGCTAGCTATAGAGTTTAACTATGCAGCCCACTGAGTAGACTGATCACTGAAGTCAGTGGTTGGCTGGTGTCTGCACTGGAGGTAGGACAACAAAACAGTCCTTATAGGGCAATATCAAAACAGATTTTTTTTAAAGGGCTCACATGTAGGAAGCAGCCAAATCTGTTGAAAATCTCCAGAGCCCCCCTCTACAAAGGAATAACATGGAAATGCTTTATTCTTGCTGCAGAATTTGTGTTTGGTGTGAACATACCTTAAATTCACAATTAATGAAAAAATTAATGTGCACACTTTACACACTTTACTGTCATAAATGTAAAATTGAATATGTATAATACACCAACCAACCAGGATAAACTTGGAACGTTAGAACTGTTTGAATTGCTAAAAATGTTTAGGGAGCAGGGGTTGGAGTTATCTTTCTCTCCACCAGAGAGAGCCATATATGGTTTAGCTAAGACTTGCCCAGTATATTGTGCGCACCTGCATCTGCACCTCATCTGGGCTCATAACTCCAGGGGTCAGAGGAGATAATTGCCTGTCATTCGACACCTGGTTGTGCTACCAACATGGCACACAAAGCTGCTCCCCTTACTATCGATTGTATGCTCTGAACCTCTTTGTCATCAATTTGCCTGAACTAATCTTGTGAAATTCTGTTACCTGGATCTCTCCTTGACTACTTTGGGCCTGGACAATCTGTAATCCCTGACACCTTCTGTAATCTCAGCTCCCTCTCAGTTGGAGCATTGAGACTCTCCCACAGCTGGCAATAATATCTCCTCTTGTCTCCTTGCTAGTCTGCAAAGACTGTCCAACACTCCAACGACAAGCACTCTCTCTGAACTTTTTACAAACTGGTCCCAAATTATTCTGCGTCTCCCCCAGACCCATAGGTTATTTTTATCTTCAAAAAGTACTCCATCCACTGAACGTTCCCTGCATCAAAGCCATAATTCACTTTTTCCCTGCATCTATTTCAGTGGCTCTGTCTCCTCATGTGTCTCTCCCAGTTTCCCCAGGACGAAATACAATCACATTGTGGTTTTGCAATAAACCCTCTAACATTCAATCTTCCTCCTGAGAGTCTCGGCATTTGGGTCAGGTCCTTCACTAAACCATGACATTGAATGTACTATATATTTGGTCAATTCTAATGCACACGCAGTATAATACAAGATCAAATATAAATATATATGTACATACATATATATATATATGTATATATATATATGTACAGCCTCTTGTGGGTAGTTACATGTTCCTTATGGATTCATATGCTTTTGTAGGTTTCTGCAAGCTTAATAATGATAAAAAAAATCAAATAACAGCAAAACATAAAAATTATAACAATGACATCTATTTCCTGTTTGAGGTTGCGAGCATCCATAAATTTAATCTGCCTGCTCTATCCAATCACAAGTTATTTTGGATATGTGTTTTGGATCGTGGCATATTTGCATCTGCAAAAGGGCATTAATTCAAATTAATTTTTCAGTAAAATTAAACGTGTGCAGTGAATTCGCATTTTCAAATGAGTTAAAAAAACAAAAGTTCAAATCAGTTTTTAGTCAGATATTGGAATTAATGCTGTGCTTACAATAAGTATATGTAAACCTTTACCCAGCACCTGCCTCTGTCAAATAAAGACCATACAAATGAAAGTGTTTGTCCCTCTAATGGGAAACCAGCAAACTCATTTTGCTTTTTTTAACCTACGTACAAGTTTTAGATTGCGAGATGACTAATCTTCACACTGAGCCACAATCACCCAATAATTCTCCTTACAACTGAATTCAGGATAGTCAGAACCATTAATTACAAGAATTACACCTGTCATAAAGAGGTTCGGCCAAGTTACAATGACAAACTGTTCTTTTTTAACAATAAAACCCTAATCAACCTACATTGAAATGAAGGACCTACTTTTCCCTTGAAGGATTTCTCTCCCCGTGTACCATCTGAATCACTTGTCCTTTCACTCACTTTGCCTCCAGACTGTCTTGTCCAGTTTCTTTTCATTATACCAAATATTTTTCTCCAACCATCTTTCTGCTGTAGACTCTTTCTCTTCTTTTCATTTAGCCCTCTTCTTCGAAAACGCTTTACTCATCTTTTTCTGTAATTATCTAGTCCAGCCTCCAACTGCTTGGTGCTCATATTCAGATCAGGCAAGGGGCAGTTTGAGGCAATGCTAAGGGCAGCGGTGTGAGTTTTCATTGCATTCATTATTCAGCCTCAAAGAAGTGGAGATTAGAGCACTTTGAGAGTGTGCCGTGTTGAAATATTTATATTAGCAGAGAAAAAGATGGTCGGATTGGATGTGGGGAGGGGAATTCTGATTTTATATGTTTTATATTTTTATGGAGTTCCACACATGCATTGTGAAATATGGTGATGGGAGTTTGGGTGGTGATCTTATCACTGCAAAAAACACTGTTTATCAAATTTTTTGCATAAGCATAATAATTATTTTGTTGTTTTTATTTCCCATCATCAAAAGCTTCCCAAAACTTGTAAATAAAATTCACCCAAAGCCAACACTGGATCATGAAACAGTCTGGACAAGAACGATGAGTAACATTAAAGAAGCATTAGAAGAGAGAGTCAGGGACACTGGGTACAGCCATGATCTGTGCTTTTTAACCATGCTCACATTTCTAATATGTTTTCCATTAAAGAATGACTTTCGACTTGTTGGAGGGATTTGCCAGCCAGAAAACCGATTAATCTTTTCATTAAAAAAAAGGTCTAAATTTATTTCAAAAAAGTGTTCCAAAAAATTATGAATTGGGCCAAAAACAGAGGTAAAAAAAAGAAAAAACAGACTTCAGTTCAGGTACAGTATTAACATAAAGAACTAAGCACAAACTGACCTATCAAACAAGCCATGAGGGAAACTTAAATAGTTGCTGACCAGACCACTGTTGACACACAAGGGGGATAACTGACTGACAAACTAACAATTAAACTTAATTAAACAGATAAATACTGGCAGGACGCTAAATACTTATTTTAAATTTAACAAATTAACAAAACTACCCAAAACTCTATTATCTAAATATATCTAAACAAATGATAAACAAATGTCCCTTTCCATTACAACAAATGGTGTGACCTGCTGATTAGCCTGCAACGACCAATTGAGAGGAAAGCTGGAGCTCATTGCAGCTCTTCAGCAGCAGATCCAAAGGAAACTGGCAATTCAAAGAAAAATAAATCAATCAATTGCATTTTAACAAAAATCTGATAACCTGAAAAATAAAGTTAACTAAATGTGTGCACTTCATATAGCTTACTTAAAGGCTAATGAAAATATTTCAAATGTGCAACTCATTTTGAGAATTAAAAATATAAAATTTTTATATTTTAGCTTTAGAGTGTGACAGGAGGCTGTCACAACTTGTCTATCATTCATCTCCTTAATCGTCTTATCATTACCGGTCTCACTAACATCATTAACTCAACAGGTCAGAGAACAGACATTGCAAGGCAAGTTTATTTGTACTTAACATTTCAGTAACAAGATAATTTAAAGTACTCCATGTGACAGTAACATAAGAAAAGACAGGCAGAGACAATAAAAAAATAAATAAATAAATAAATATAGCATTGGCATAATTAATTCAGGAGGAAAAAAAGTTGGACTACAAACCTAAACTAATGTTTCTGGTAACCGTTTAAAACAACCAAAAATAACTCTAACCAAATGGACTTTTTATCTTGATTTAAGAAAACTTGAGCCAGAAGACCTGAGAGGTTTGGGCAGTTGATACCA
Organism: Cyprinodon diabolis; assembly: GCA_030533445.1. Lineage (NCBI taxonomy): Eukaryota > Metazoa > Chordata > Actinopteri > Cyprinodontiformes > Cyprinodontidae > Cyprinodon > Cyprinodon diabolis. The sequence goes on along the minus strand of CM060069.1, from coordinate 28,356,723 downwards.
ACAACAAATTATTAGTATATTCTTGTTCATGTAATCTTTTCAGTAATTTGTGTCAAGGTTGTGGGAATTAATGAGTACATATGAGGGCATTCAGCTGGTCCCCATATGGTAAAGTTCTCTTCTTTGGGTTGGAGTTAGGTTTAGGACCAAGGTGTGAAATCAGTTTAGGTTAGGTATATATTGGTAATGGTTAGGTTAAAAGTCTGGGTTACACCATATAAAATGAATGTTTCGCAAATAAATGTCTCCATAAAGCATGAAAAAACAGCAGTGTGTAAGTATTTTTGTAAAACTACACAAATGAATAGAAGCTTGTTAAGGGTTACAAACATCTGATCACATCAAAAGGTGGTGGATATACAGGCCCTTCTCAAAATATTGGCAGGAATTTGGGGTTTTCATGAGCTTTCTGCCAAAATCATCACATTAAGACAATAAAAGTATGCAATAAATCTAAAATATATGAATGTTCAAGTTTTATGATTACATTATGGAAAATAATGTACTTTATCACAATATGCTAATATTTTGAAAGGGACCTGTAGTTGTGGACCCAAACACAGGGTTGAAGGAGCCAGAGATGAGTTTTGCTGATTTAATGGCAAGTAAAAACGATAAACCAGCAGTGAGGAACTGCACAGGAGGTGTATATATAGTGGACAGAACAAACAATGAGCTAATCAGCTGATATGGAGCAGGTGTGAAAAGAAGTAACCAGAAGGGAGTTCGGGGAAAGGAGACTGGCACAAGGGGGCAACAGAGAGTAACTCAAAAAATGCAACACAGCTTAAATATAACACAAAATGGAAAAGAAACCAATGACCAATAAAACAGAATGAAAACTCAAAAAGAGGTCTAAAAGGGGAGAAACATAACAGGTCAAGCTTTAACTTCCTGTATGAAGAGTTAACTTGTAAAAAAAAAGATGGGTTATTAGATTTTTTATTTGCAAAGCACTAAGTAAGCTTAAAGGTTTAATTTAAAGATATTTAGAGATGAGTCATGTAGGATGTGATGATGCGTCATCTTAGGAGACTGGGAAAAGGAGAGGAGATAGTGTGTGGGCATAGTCTCAGGAGACAGACTTTTCCAACTTTGGACATGCCAGATGGAACTAAGAACGAAAAGGAGATGAAATACAAGTGAAGAATGAGGCAGGAAAGGAGAGGAAGATAGATTAGGGTATTAAGATAGAGGGAGAAGAGATAACAGAAAATTTAGGCCCTGGGGGTGGGGTCAAAAGAACATGAAATAATTGAGGTTGATGGGTGAGCTGGGTTTATGTCAAATGCAGGGTAATTAGAGCTCCCAAACCCTAAATCAACATATTAACTTAATTTGCATTTGTAATTGAGACACTGTAGGGTTGGAGAGAATTCTCAGCAATTTTTGCACCCTTCTCATGTAACAAAAATATTGGATTGGGAACCAAAAATAATAAATCAAATGATCAAATATCCAAGAATAACATAAGAGAAATAACTATGATTAGATATCTACCTCTGACTGGAACTATAGATGAAGCTTTCATTCTCCCCAAACCTGTTGTGTCCACTGTCCCTACCCCTCCCCCATTTTTCGTCCTGCCTCTCCTCTTCTTCCTCCTCTTAAAATCACAGCTGACTTTACAGCATTTCAGCTCTGTTTGCTGACGCATCAGTAGTGGGAAAAGAAAGACAAGTGTGCCTGTAAGAGGATATGAGAAGGCAGAAGGAGAGAAAGAAGCCCCAGCGGAGAAACGTGTGATGGAGCAGAAGCAGACAAAAAGCAAAGCATTACAACTGTGAAAGAAAAGAACAAAACCATTATTGTCAAACATGGAGACGGTCACTGAGCCTTACATGAGAGCTGCTCTCGGGAACATACAGATCTCTGTTGTGCCTCAGGGACTTGATTACATTAACCACCACAATGGCAGGATTTCTGTTATCTACATGGATCCAAAGCTTTTCCTGTGTGACCCCCCTCTGGATGAAAAACTCAATAGTCCGACATCCTCAGAGTTATTACATTCAGAGTTTAAAGTCATGAAACAGCGGATGTAGACTGGAGCTTTCCTTAAAATTGAACAAACTGTAAAACAATATTGAATCATCATCAGAAAAATAGATGTTCTGAAACATCTCTTGACTCAAAATTGCATTGCTTTCTGGAGAGTGAATATTCAGGTAATCCAGTCATCAAAAGGCTAGGCTAAAATTAATTTTAATATGTTTTCAGTGGAATTAATAGTTTTTGGATTCTAGTGTGGTTTGTGATGTTGTGCAATTATTACACATCAAATGCCCACCCCAATAGGAATGGAAAACATGTTATCACATTATATTCTTAAAATCATATATTGTTCTTTAAACACATGGCCAACTGGCTGTGTGTTAGGACTACAAATGAAAGTGTGAATCAGGCTCATATAAAAAAAAAAAAACATTCAGCCCACTGAAACATATTTTAGTTAAATACTCTTTACAACATTTTTGAAACTTGGCAAAACTGAGCCACTATGTACACAAAGAAGAAGAAAAGACATGGTTGAAAACATTAATAAATAGAACAATGCAAGGATATCACAGTTCTGTATGGGTTTTATGTTTAAGGAACCATCTATCCTGAAAGATTTGGTCAAATAAGCTTTAACCTAATGTAGAGCAACTTGAATGTGTTCAAACCAATTCACAATGAAAAGCTAAGACATAAATAAATTATTTATTTATTTATAATATTCAATTGCACAATTTGCTTAATCACAAACAAACAGTTAATTGAACTCTTTAATCATATTTTTTTACTTCTTTAATTTAAAAAGATTAAAGAAATGTTTGTTCAGAACCACAAATCATACAAAACTAATAAAAAGAAGAAAAAAAAACACACTATATATACCAAAGCAAATACGTATGAAGTGATTTATTACTGAATAAATGTAGGCTTACTTTAACCCTTACATCAAACAAGAAAACAAGGTAAAAAGAGGCCATCACTTGTCCACTGCATCTAACCTTTTTTTTTATTAAACACACTTTCCTCCATGACTTAACTAACCTTGCAAGCCACATCACTTTTCCATTGAAACCCCTCCATTGACAGTTTGATTAGGTCTTCTGTAGCTCCAGGTAATGGCTTAAGGAGGACTTAATACCTTAATGCCTTGTTGACACTTCACCCGATCTCCAACTGCCCAAGGATGTTGTTTGAATCAAATCGGAAAAGAAAAACGTTTGTGTAAAGAGAATATATGAGAAACGTTTGTTTACATGTAGGAAAAAAAATGCTATGTGGTACATTTGCTTACCAAAGTAGAAAAGAAAGAACAATAAATTCAAATTAGTCCAATTTGATCATCATTGATAACGTCTATGGCTGAATTTGGATCAATTAGGGCCTAGCAGATGTGCAGAATCATGGCTAACCCTCAGGGCTTAAGACAGACAATTCAATTTTCCTCAATAAATGTAATACCATTAGGATGGATAAAAACAGGCAAAAGTCTAAAGGGAGGAGTCTTTTAAAAAGCAAAGAAGTGAACAGGGTCAGAAGAGACGCAGCAGCTGCTCAGAGTAAAGAGAAGACACCAATAAAGCTTACAACCAGATAAAATAAAATAAGGAAACCGCAGATGCTCTAAAGGAGTTCTTACATTAGAGGTTGAGAGGAGAGAAGACGGGCAGAAACTGAGTTGACCGAGACCTGAATTCTAAAAAGAAAAGTTTGGAGAATCAGATCTTTAATTTTAAAGCAAGGCTGGGGGAAAGTTCCCTCACAGTTCAACTTTAGTGAGAGTCAAAGTAAGGAAAAAAATTTGTTTGGAAAGAAAGCTTGAGGGAACCACAATGAGGATGTTTAACAAAAACCTCCGCCTTCAGGACATCACCATCATGTACTTCACTGGCCTGGCTGCCCTTATGGTCATCCTCGTGGCTTCGTATCAGGCACCCTCCAATGCAGTAGATGTGTCCAGCGTAAAGCCGAGCCCTTCCAGTGATTTGCCGCCCCTCCCCATGCCTTTCCGTATGCCTCTGGATCCAAGCGGGGATCTCCTGCTGTCCTGGAACATCAGTTATGCCAGCCAGAAGGTTTTCATGCAGCTTAGGGTTGCAGAGCTCAAACATGGTGTGGTCCTTGGGATGTCGGATCGTGGTGAGCTTACTAATGCAGACCTGGTTGTGCTGTGGGACACTGGGACAAGGAGCTACTTCGGGGTAAGCAAACATAAGATGTTTTAAATAATTGCTTTGCAGCAAACATTATATTGACTATTGTTGGACAGGCTAGTTAAAGAAATCCTGTGAGTGCAGGGATCTTAAGGAGCAGGGATTTCCCACCATTTCTTTTTTGTCTATGGTGGATGTGTAAATTTGGTGTTTTTCTAAATGCAGCCTTGGGTATAGTTTTAATTGCATGATCGCTAAAGATCTTATCAGGTCTTCCTAATTGGGAATCAGTCAAACTGCACTAATAGCTGCTGCTCTACTGGGAATCATTAACAGATATTTGCATATCAAAGTCGAATCAGATGCTAATGAAGATGTGTAAAAAGGCTATTTCAAGATTACTTCTAAATTTAGGGTTTGAAAAAGTAACCCTCTTAATAGCTAAATTAGATATCGTATAATACTATTTAAGTATCCAGTTTGTTTAATCATTCAATGCCATAAAAAAAGTTATTGTTTTCAGTCGCTAATTTGCAGCAATCTCTAATCTTAACAAGCATTTGGCGACTAGAAAGGAAACTTACGCTTTTAATGGGAACAAATCTGCAGAACCAGATATGGTAAAATTACTATTTGCTGTGTTGAGCCTGGAGTTGAGAAAAAAACAAGGGCTCAAAGAAAAATAAGCAGAAGCAAAAGTCAAAGAGTATTTTTCATATTACAGAAATAAAACAGGATGTAAAATAAAGTAAAAGCAGCAATCGCTCCAACATTGACTGTCCAGGAAAGAGACAGAAAAAAATAAATAAATACAAAGCCAGGTGTTTTTCTCTAAGCTAAAAAAAAAATGAGAGTCAAAAGAATTCATGGTAAAGGTAGCATTATTTACGACTCCAAATAAAACAATGAGCTATCTATGAGAATAAAAAACTAAGTGAAGAAAAAGTTTGATGCAGCGGTAACTTTAAAATAAGCTTTGCACATTGTTAAAGTTTCTCCCTTCTATTCCTGAGCACACAACCTTTACAGAGGGTGCTATTTTAGAATCACTTCAAATTTGTTGCGTACATTAATTTTTTTTCTATTAGAACACAGAAGAAGTTATTGATATAAATTATATCTTTTGCATCTGTTTAAAAGCACAATTAGTTACAAAACTCAGAAATTGCAAAGGGATGGATGTTATGATGGCATACTGAGAACTTTGTTGAAGAAATTAGATCAAAGACTTTACCATGTTTTAAATATTTACCTTTAAAATTGCATAGAGTAAGCTAATTTGCTCTTCAAATATACTTTACATTAAAGTAGATAGGAATCTTTAAAACCTCCATGTGATAAAAGGGAAACTAATGTGAGAAAAGGCTGTTCTGTTTTTTTCAATTGGTTGCACCCAGTCTGATGTTGTTTTTCATTATTTCCTCCCCAGGGATGAAATTTACTCACAAATAAAAGGTCACAGCTATGCTGCAGTCACCAACCCTGCCTTCACAAACACACAAAAACATGTCTCTCCATCTTTGCGGGCACTTTCCATTAACTTCCAACAATTTCTACAGCCTTACTGTGACCATTACCATAAACATAACTATAACAGATTCATACCAAACCTTAACCCAAACTCAATTCACACATTAGTCCTAATCGTGACCCCTGACTGTAAAACAGCGATTCCCCACACTGGGTCCAGGCATGGAGCTCCACAAGAAGCAGTCAGTCCCCACAGTGTGCTAGTTTTCCAGAAATTGGGCCCCACAATGTCTCAAATCCAAGACCACAGACACATTTTGTGTCACACTATCATTGTGGGGGACTTTTCATTGACTTCCATTCATATTGCTTTCATTTCTATGGCCTAATACTGCCTCTTACCCTAAGCCTAAGCAAAACTAACCCTAAACATAGCCTAACACAAAACATGGTCACATACACACATATAAAGACATATTGTTCTCAAAAAACAGGTTTAATTTTGTCTGTGTTCCAGTTTTGATGTGTTGTTATTAAAAAGAAATATATACTATATTAACATATTTTTCCTTCATTATGGGGTAAAACACTATTTCACACTGAGATAAAAAAAAATTTTAGACATCTTTTCATTAGAGAAATAAATGAAAATGGGAATAGTAGATATACTGTGTAACAAAATCTACTGTCCGTCACAAACTTAGTTTGCTGTTCCAGTTTTTCTGAGCGTGGAATCAGCAGAAAAAAGCAGCAGAGAGGATGAAACTGTCGTAACATCTCACTGTAAACCGTGCTTTGTATTGCTGGTCAAAGAAATTGAATAAAAACTACTCTAAACATGACTGAACAATTTTACTTAATATAAACTGTGTTATAAATACATAGTTTTCAGATCTGTTTCCCCTACTAGAATTACAATGCTCATGGGGACCTCCTATTGGCCTGGGGGTATACAGAGCCAGCAGCACAGTATGCTGTGTCTTGGGCCCACTCTGTCAGATTGAATTTGAATAAATACTGTTTGTTTTATGTAAAGTGCTCTGTGACATCATTTACTATGATCTAGCATCACCTAAATAAAATTAATTAAACTGATCTTGTATATTTTCTACATACAAAGAGAAACCTTTTCATTACATTTTAAAATGACACACTCTTCAGAAATGATTGTAAAATCTGCACAAAACAGATTAGATATTTGTATAACTGTCCTACCATCTTAAAGTAATTGTACGTCTAGTTATCTTACCCGTTTGCGTAAAAATGCAAAATATTGCATGAATCGATTTAAAGGAATGATGGACAGCATACGATCCAGGAACAGAGAAGAAAGGGTGTTAACTCACCATAGAAATGTGCCAGAATGTTTTTCAAAATACTTGCATATAAAATTGCAAACAACAATTTTATATGCAAGTATATTGTGTCTTTGCATTCCTGTCAAAACATCAAAAAAGCAGACTATACTTTTATGAGTGATACAGGATGATTTCCACTTGATTTCCATAAAACAATTCTCCTTTTGCAGTTTTATTTTTAATTTTGAAAACCTAAAAACCAACATCTATTAGTTGTTATGCCTATATATTGGATATAATTTTAATATTTGTTTTATTATTATCATAGATATTTATCAAAGATGATCAGTTTTTTTTTTTTTTCAAAGTCACCATGCAGCATTTGTAGTACTAAACAAGTTTGATTCAGCTTGACTAAAGCCAGAAACGGCTTTTTGGATTGTAAACGTTGCAGACTTATATTACAGAAATTGCTTTGAAGCCGTGAGATGTTCAAAACTATTTATATAATATTTCTTCGACTCTGCTGCCTATTCAGTGCTAACTTACAACGATCAAGGTAAACCATTTATTTGATTTGTACACAATGCCCACTTTCTGAGCCACAGTCTTAAAAACCTCTTGGAGTTTGTGTGGGACTGTTATATAAGAGTAACAGAGGAGAAGAAATGAGAGATCTTAGGTGTTATTTTGGACAGGTAGGAATGTGAGAAACACAGCTGAGGCTACAAAGCCTTCTGGCAGAGAAGGAGAACACCTTGCATGCCAGGTTGGGAAAGGTTTCCCAACACCAGGTGCCACTCTTTTTAACTTGTTCCTTTTAAGAAATATATCATTATTCTCTATCAACTGACTCATCACAACTGATACTGTTTGTCACAACTATTATACAGTTACCAGTGTTGTCTTTTATATTGCTTACTTTTGCCCTTTCTTGACAGACACTTGCAGCTACCTTAATTTTTCAAAGTGATTATAATGATGGTTTGTACAATATCACAGCAGGAACATGGCTCCACTTTACCAACCAGCCAGTTTATCTAATCTCAGAGTATTGATAGCGTCAAAGAAAAGAATCCAAACACAATTCCTTTTCTTTCCACAAAATGGTAAATGGCTTGTACTTTTATAACGTTTTTTTCTAGTCAGAGGACTTGACCAAAGCACACTACACTACAAGCTACATCGTAGCCACTGCTGCTCTGGGGCTCACTGAAAGAAGTGAGCTGCCGTATACTGGCACCACCGGGACCTCTGACCTCCATCAATAGGCAATTCAGGTCAAGAGTCTTGCCCGAGGACACAACGGCACTGAAAGCCGGAGCCAGGGCTTGAACCGACAACCCTCCGATTGCAAGGCAAACTGCTTCATCTGACACCTATTTCGCCACACAAACTTCAATTTATTTTTATTGCGATTTCAAAAGGAAAGACCATTACAAAGTAGGGCTTAAATAAAATGTGAAGGAAAACCATGAATGGTTAAAAAAATATTCTATCAGAAAATAATTGCCCTTTTTGTACTCAGGATGATGATGATTGTAGCCCCAAAAGTTTGGGTACACATTTCACACTATGTGTGAAGAATAAAAACAAAAGTGTTTGCTGTGATCCTCCATGGTCTACTGCAAGTTTTCAACAAAAGAATTTCTTTCATTGCATCGTTCTTGAGAGAAACATTCGATTTATGAAATACTTAAAAAACTAATGGCTTTATAAACAGATTCTCTTGGTTCAATAATATTCTCTAACAGACCTTAGAGCTTTTCACATGGCGGCTTTATTTATGCTGATTAAATGACACACAGTTGGACTTTACTAAATGTGTGATTTCTAAAGACATTGGTTTCACTGCATTTCATTCTGGTCTAACAGAGTTTAGCCAGCTAAAAAAAAAATAGTTTGATTTTGAGTAAATAATAGTTTGATTTTAATTTTAATTCACAATTATGTGCTACTTTATGCTGGTCTTTCGCATAACATTAGTCTCAAAGGGTTTGGATTGTGAAGCGACGGCATATGGAAAATTTCAAGGTGTAGGAATATTGTTTTAAGCACTGTATTTATTAATGAAGGTTTTCTGGCACTCTTGTTTATGCTATTTTCTGCAGGATGCGTGGAGTGATAGCAAAGGCCATGTATCCCTGGACACCCAACAAGACTATGAGCTGATTGAAACCAAACAGAAAGCTGATGGATTTTACCTGATCTTCAAGAGACCTTTTAGCACCTGCGATCCTAGGGACTATGTCATAGAGGTGGGGGAAAATGATTTTGGACATGTTTGTGTGTATGTGCCAGTTTAAATGTACTAAAATGCTTTTGGTTATTCAAACGATTCCCAAGCATTCAATGACCAAAAAAAATCTCACTTGCTAAGTATTCACTCAATGCCAGGAATTATGGAAGAAGATTTACCCAACTTGCATTTCAGCCGCAATTGAAAACTGTCCTGTTACAGCATATTTGCTTTCTGCTTAAATTAATTAACCAAATCTAAGATAGGAGTCATTCCAAAAGTCCTGCAAAACAGACATGTTGACAATTTCCTTTGCTGCAAAAAAGATACAAAAATGAAAGCATTAAAGTAAAAACACATACAATATAAAACATATAATGATTAAAACATATAAAGAATAAAATGATTAAGAATAAAACGTGGCTGCATGGTGGAGCAGTGGGTAGCACTGTTGCCTTGCAGCAAGAAGGTTCTGGGTGTGATTCCTGGTTTTCTGCCTGTGCATGTGTGGGTTCTCTATTATAAGAGAAAACAAGTTGTTCAGGTATACATTTTGCGTTTATATCTTCAGATTAGATAGCTTCTTGATTCATTCTTAAATCTTTTATAACCATCTACCTGCTGAAAACATGCTAACACAATTTGCCTTTAATGTTTTATCTGCCACATTTATTTCTGATTGGTCAGTAATATATGTTGCATACGTTTTATCTTTATTTTTCTATGTACAAAACATAATGTGAGAATGAAAGGAAGTAAAGGATTTTATCCATCAATGATATTCCAATTTCATACAGATACTTTTATTAATCATTGTTTCCATGGTATCACTTTTTTAAGCTTATAAACCCAAAAGTCAACACTTTTTTATATGTCATCACGAAAGTATGTCTGTTTGCCCTACGAAAAAACTAAATACTGATGTAAGTTAGAAATATAAGGCGGTATCAATTTAAAATGAACTCTTCTCACCTCATTTTTTCTGCTTTCAAGTCATTTTAAAACCTTTATGTTCTTACTAATCAGGAAGGAACTGTACACATCATCTACGGCTTGTTGGATGAACCTCTTGCCTCTCTTGAAGATCTGAACCTGTCCAGGATCCATACAGGGGTACAGAGGGTGTTAATGCTGCGTCCCGACATGCCGTCACCCACTTTGCCTCCAGATGTGCGCACATTGGATGTCGTTGCACCAAATGTCATCATACCAAACCAAGAAACTACCTACTGGTGCTTTATCCAGAAACTGCCAGATAATATGCCCAAGAACCACATTATCATGGTATTACAAATAACAAATAACAGAGGTCTCACATTTGATATGTTATAATTTATATGACAAAAAAGCACAACCTTTCTATTTTTCTTTCCTTCTGCCAGTATGAATCTGTGATAACTCCAGGTAATGAGGCCATTGTGCATCATATTGAAGTGTTTGAGTGCGCACCGGATCTCCAAGAAGTACCGCACTACAGCGGCTCCTGTGATGATAAGATGAAACCCAGAAAGCTCAACTTCTGCCGCCATGTACTCGCTGCATGGGCCATGGGGGCTGAGGTATGATGGCAAATCTATTTACATGATGAACATCATAAATATGCTTTAGATTACAAATAATCCAAAAATCCTTACTCCATCAACCCCCCTCAAAGATGCAGCAACTAGAGTAAATCTCACCCATGGTCAAATGATTGATGAAACAAAATATTTCTGTAATACAAAACTGCACACACCAAAAAACAAACCAGAATAAATATAAACGTCATTTGGTTTCATGTAAAAACCCAGAAGCAAATAGAAACGGAGGGCTGGGACCAGTCCAGACTTTGCACCTATTTTAGGAGACAAACAAAAGCTCCCACGCTAGTAATATTGAAGCCGCTTTAAAATTCTGCAAAGATGTTCCCACACACAGCACGTCTATTAAGAGACAGTCTGTATGTGGGAGCATGAAAATATTTATAAACTTGCTTACAAAAAACAGAAAAATTCATCCACAAAAAACAGCAAGTGAACCCTTAATGTCAACAAATTTAAGATTTTTCAGAGGTGATAAAAACAGGTTTCATTTTGTTTTCATAGAATTAGGTTTATAGTTTTTTATTCAATTCTTATGTCACTAGAACTCAACAATACATCTTTAAAAGCTCTTATCTAAACAACAAAGTATAATTTGTAGAAAATACAATTAACATTTAGCTGAAGAATGACAATCTTTTTCTCTGCCTGGGTCTGTGAGTTCAGCTTTAATAAATTGTCTGCCGAGATATTTTCTGACCTTGTGCTAAATAGTTATTGAGCTATTATTAATAATTAGAAGTGGCTGTTGGTAAGACTGAAAAGTATTGTTCCTGCTTTTCCACTCTGGAGCTCTGCACTAAAATTTTGTAAAGTATGAAATGCCATCACCAGAATAAACCTTTCTTTTGGAACCTTGAGTAAATAAAGTTGTCGGTGCTAGAATTAGTAACAACTTCCTCAGTAATCAGTTTGCAAATCTATATCAGTAGTATATATATGTATATTTCATACAATATCATATTTAAATAGTGAAATCTGGGGCAAGTAATCAGCAGATGTTTTCCAAATGTTACCTTCAAACTATTTTTTTCTCAAAAACTCCAATTTAAGCACATAAATGATAAACTTTCAAACTTCACAGTGCCGGAGTACAAGGCCACAAGGTGACAAAGTAGTGGCTGAGCAAGTAAAGCAGCCTGCTATCCACATAAAGCAAAGAGGACAGGCAACAGCGAGGCTGTCACCATATTTCTCTGCACTGCTTCCCACTGTATCACAAGAGAGCCTGGCCCCTCTCCGATTGGATTATCTGCCAGCTAAACAAAACAAGCAGGATGCCTTCTGTGAGCTGTGAAGACAAGATTAGGTTGGAAATATTCAGGGCTCTTTCATCACCTTCTTATAGTGTTGTTTTATTCTCCTGAGCAGAAAAAAAGGGCATTGAAGCTTTATAAAACAGCAAGGAAAAAAAGGGAAATGATTCTATTATAGAGAGCTGTTCATTTTAAAGAGTAGAGTATTTATGTTTTTTTTATTAATATTATTCAAACTTCTTTGGGAAGTACAGTATAAGACTTGAAATTGATCAAAGGGTTACAAAATGGAAGCTAAAGTATTTGATCAGTTTTATTTTCAAATGATATCAACTCCAATTCAGTTAATTCTTGTATATTTTAGAAACCTAAATAAAATTCACATTTCTACTGCTTATAAAAACAAAGTCAACATCAGTTTTTCTATAAAACTAAGCTTACTTCCATGATGGTTTATCTTATGAATCTTGTATGTATTTAAAGTGTGCATTGATACACGTGTGCTTGCAGGCTTTTTACTATCCCCCTGATGCAGGCCTAGCCATGGGTGGACCTGGTTCCTCAAGGTTCCTTCGTCTGGAAGTCCATTACCACAACCCTCTACTTATTTCTGGTACATACATTACACTGATGAGTAATTAACTCAGGGATAAACTGTTCTTGGAAGGCATGTTTGGGAAAAAAAAGTAAAAATAAACAAGCAAACCTTTTCTCATCTCTTTAAGTATCTTCTTATCAAATAAGTAGATATAATTTTTCAAACAATATCTCTGGATATGTTTTGTGTCCAAAGTACCAAATGTCAAAAAATGTTTATCTAAACTAAACATTACTGGAGGTTTGCAAATACGAATTTGTGTTTTTTTTTCTAAAGCTTTGGGCTACCAACACATGTATTTTTTTTTTACATTTCTTTTTAGAAGAAAAATACATAAAATGCATTTTTCACATAGATATCTTAAACTTAAACCCTGTCTGTTTGTTCTCTATAGGGAACGTAGCTCTAATCTCAGATTTGAGATTCCCAAAATTCAGCCAAAAGTTTCCTAAACCTAATTTGACATCATCAATAACCAAAGGATCCAAAAACCTCAAAGGGATAAAATGACTATTTTAACCCTTGACATTTTTAGCCTGTCTGTTTAAAGGCATCAAACTGTCACAGTCTTGGTTTTGTTATGTTTATTTAGAGTATTCAGTTTTACTTTGCTCCTTGTTTTAGTGTTTAATTATTATTTTGTTGTTTTCTTGTTAGTTCCTGTCTTCCAGGTTTTCCATTTGTTGTCCTCTGCTGCCCTTTTGTGTCCTTTATCCCTAGCTCTGTTTTCTGCTCTGTCCTCACCTGTTTCCAATTCTATCGTTAGCCCTCTCTTTGTCTCTGTCCCCTTTAAAAGCCCTCCCTCTTCAGTTCCTGTTTGCTGGATCCTCGTCTAACGTCTGTCTGCTTACCTCGTCTCTCCCTGGCTCCTAGAGTTTGGCTTCCCCTGATGTCTCCTTGGTTCTGGTTTGTTTGTTATTTTTGTTGGATTTTTTGATTCCTGCCTCTGTTCCTGTGAACCTCATTAAACCCACCTAAATTCACCTCTGCCTACTTGCCTCTGCTTTTGGGTCCTCAATCCAACACCAAATCCTGACAAACATGTATTTCCTCTCATGTTGGATTAAACATATTGCATTTTCCCTTTACACAGCTTCTCTTTGCTCTCTTTAACTTTAATTTATACACCTCACTGATTCCTGAAAGTAGCTAACTTCCATCCTTCTTTCTTTGCTGACACTGTCAGTTTTTGATTTTCTGACCACCTTGTCAGAACTAATCGAGCTGTAAATCAGGCAATTCCAGTCACAAATGAATTTCTCTGTGTATCACATGTAAAATTCATTATTAGCAAAATTCACAATGGTCTATATTTAAAAATGGTAATATACTGTAAGATTGCTTTCATACTTTCTCTTTTTTTTTCCAAAATATTAGCATTTCCTAGTCTTGTTCAAACCACAGTAGCTTCCTAATACCTTTCTGGCCAAGAAAAGATGAGGGAGCACCTATTTGATACTTTCAGTGAATGCTCACTCCTGCTATTAAAGCAGAAAATATATTTCAAAAACTGGGAAGGTGCACAGATGGTCTACATATAGAACATTTCAGACATAGAAAGTTGTATAGCTGTCAAACATAAAAAAATTAATGCACCTGTATTTTTAATGCAGGCCGGCACGATTCATCAGGAATAAGACTGCATTACACTCCCAGCCTGAGGCGGTACGATGCAGGGATCATGGAGCTGGGCCTGGTTTATACTCCTGTCATGGCGATTCCTCCAAAGCAGCATTCCTTCTATCTCACTGGGTATTGCACATCCAAGTGCACGCGGACTGTATGTACACAAAAGCATCATTTTGTGGTTCAACTGCAGAGAAACTGCCAAATCTAAAACTCTCTTTATCTGTTTGTTTCTCTAGGCTTTGCCCCCAGGCGGTATCTATGTATTTGCATCCCAGCTCCACACCCACCTCGCCGGCCGTGGGGTCAGAACGGTTTTGGTGAGGGGAGGGAAAGAGCTGGAAGTGGTTCAGGAAGATCCGCACTTCAATACAGAGTACCAGGTGAAAGAAAGGACAGCTCCACTTAACGAATGAACGTGGATGCACATTTTTTATCTTTATTAGGGAGGGAAAAGTATCAAAAATCTTACTTGAAATAATTACCAATTATAATTTAAATATTCCAAGAGAAGAGTCAAGCTGTTGTATTAATTTAATCTTATTTGATAAATATATAGTACGTTTATAATTTGCAAGTGATAAACAGTTTAAGTTTTTCAAAAGTTAATAAAAAACAGAGCATTTCAAACACAAGCAAGTGTGCAAGTTGCAAACCAAAGTGTTGTGTGGGCTAAAAAGGTGACATCACAGTTTTTTTATTTCTTATTTCCAATAAATAAGAAAGAAAAGTTAGGAGATTTCTTCTCTCATTAACCACTAGAATTTCCACAAAGAGTAAAAAAAAACCTAGTACTGCTTCTAAAATGGGAGAAAATGTTTCCTTAAGAACTATTGAAATAATATAAAATAAAGATATGTTTAACAGTTCTATGACTAGAAAATTTTTGCAACCTTTTAATGAATTGTTCATTTGAGCTCACTTTCTTAAAAACCACCAAGCATTTTTGTAAGAATCTCTGCTCACTCTAGAAGTAAACATATGCGACTAAAAAAGTCTATACACCACAAAAAGGAGACTGACTGACATAAAAACAAGTGACAGTAGAAGTCATGTCATGATTTAAGCCTCACCAGACACACAAAGGACTCCAATTTCATTGATTGAAGTCCTTGTCCATCAACATTGACAGCATAAAACTTATTGCAGGAGGAACTCTTCATATTTTTGTTTCATTAATGGAAAATGCTAGACAACCCTACTAAAACTAATTTAAGAATAACACAATAAAAATGTAAAAAAAACTCATAAAAAGCACAGCCACTTTTCTTATTTCCTCTTGCAGTGGAGTGGAGACGGCTGTTATTTTGTTAATTTCTACTTTAAAGGCTATGGCGAATATTTGTGTCGCCATCTTCTGTCTTTATTAGATGCTATTTGCGTATGTCCTTTTATCACCACAAATGTGGTTCATTTGAGAAATGTGTTGCTGCAACTTCGTAGAAGTGCCGCCCCTGTGGAAACACACAATGCAATGATTTGTAAACGGCCTGTTTAGACGAAAATAGAAAATAAAGAAACTTAAAAAAAAAACAAAAAACATATAAAACAAGTTCTTCCAAGCAAACCAACACAAAACAGTTATGATATGGTTTTAGGCCTCATCAGGCACAGCAGACTTTATCTGCCAGCTATTAACACACTAGAACATCAGCATGTTGAGAAACAGCAGCAGACATCTGCACACTAAAAAAATACTTATAGCAAAGCATCTGCAGCTTATGTGAGACCAAATGTACATTTAGAGGAGTTAGTTCAAAACCTGATGCTTCATTTGACATGCAGGTTTTTGCTGCATCATTCTCATCCAAGCTTACACCTCCTGTTTTTGGTCTTTTTTTTAGTTTTTGAAAACTTGTTAGATGCTTGAATACTGCATGGAAATATGTCTTGAATCTTTATAAAAGCATTCTGTTTTCAATGCTAACATTAGCTAATCACTTCTATGTTGTTGCTGCATGTTCAGTTGATATTTGACTGTTAATCTTACCATGTTTTGTTTTTGGTAGACAATCCGAGTTCTAAAGAAAATGGCAAATATCTTACCAGTAAGTACACATTTGTGGATTTTTTTATATATTGCATTGTATTTTATTAAATCACTTTATTTGGAATTTTTATTGAATCTTACTAAATTAATTATTAACAATCTTATATAATACTTATAATTACTTACTAAACTGCTGAATGTTGTGTAAAATGGGTTCATTAATTTATAAAAAAAAAAAAACTATATACAGTCATATATTTATATTACTATTTTTTATGTATTCATTAATGTTTTTCAAGGCTGCCCTTTAAAAAATGAAATTGTCTTGAGCTGTTTTAAACTAAATTTCTGTTTGTATACACTCGTGTAAACAAAATGACAAAATAAATCTAAGTCTGAATAGAAGCTGTAATATTAAAGGTTTTAGGAAAACTTTTCCAGAGAAAGACCAAACAGCTGTGATCCTCAAAAACACCTTTTTCCTGACAGCAAACTGCCTGCTGATGTTGCATGTGTAATTTCTCTTAAATCCTGCAGGGAGATGTCCTTATAACAAAATGTACTTACAACACAGAGGACAGGAACAAGCCTACAGTGGTGAGATGTTCTGCTATTAAAATGAGAGCTTGTTATAACAGTATAACCCTGAGTACCCTCTCTAATCTCTCTCACATTCACTGTATTTTGCTCATTCTGCTTTCATTAACACTCCAGGGAGGTTTTGGCATCATGGAAGAGATGTGTGTTAATTACATTCATTACTACCCTCGGACTCAGCTCGAGCTCTGCAAGAGCCACGTTGACCCAGAGTACCTGCAGAAATATTTTACCTTCATTAACAGGTACTGCATAAAGACCATTCTCTTTACATTCCAACATGTTCTGTTAATTCTGTCCTTGAGGGCACTGAGGGCTGTGACCCCCAAACTGGGAGAGTGGCTACAGCAGATCCCAGGTAAAACACCAGAGGTCTCTGTCCAGAAGAGCGCAGTACTAGGAACAGCTTAGATACTGCGCAGAACCCTCAAACTCCCAGGCCTCTGTTTTAGAGGATTAGACCCCAATGGCACTGAATGTCCTGTGGTCAATTTAAGGGAATAAGGGGGCGTTTTCTATTTAAGATTCAATATGCTTTTGACCTATAAAAGCAAAGATAATACATCTTTAAAAACCGTCTGTCTTTTACTACCATCTTTCCTACATTTCCCAGGTTCAATGGTAATGACCAGTGTGTGTGTGGCGATGTGGGTGTGACAGAGCAGTACTCTCAGGTGCACTGGGACGATTTTGCTGGAGAAGTGTTGGACTCTCTTTATAATACAGCTCCCATCTCCATGCACTGCAATCAGTCGACTGCACGCCTCTTTCCTGTGAGTCACCTATTCATCAAACACTCATATTTACAAGCTATAACACACTGACAGGCCACCAATTAAGTTATATCAATACAGATATATCAACAGAAGAGTCACTCACTTAGCTGAATACTTTCATAAACCACAGACTCTCAAGAGGATGGAATGAGAGTGAATAAATGAATGGAACTGTTTGGAGGCCTTGATAAAGTTTTTCTGACAGAAAACAGGAGAGAACAGGAGGGTTAAAAGGTTTGCTTTGAAAGGTGTTAAACCTCAAAAATGAATCCTAACTGAAAATCCAGTTCTTAAAGTTTCACAACGTCGCTTCAAATCTTAGGGATGTGATGCTAAAACCAAACAGCTTTATCAAAATTAGGTTAGAAGAGCAACATGAAAAAGAGAACCTGTCAGGAAAATTTTGCTTATGTAGGAAAAATACTTTAGATGGCAAATTCAGACTGGTCCTTTCTTCCACAACTACAGACTTGTAGTTAATGTCCTGCAGTATAACACATTCTCAGTGGTTTATTTTATGTTTTTTTTTTTTTTTCATTTGAGCTTCTAAATTAGGTTGATATCATGCAGGCTTGGATTATTTTAAAATACAGAGGCTGAATGGTTCCGCCTCAGAGCTGCTTTAAAGCGTTGCATACAATAGTGCTACTTTAGCCTGTCAATACAGTGAAAATTGTACTTTCCTTTTCACTAATTCTTTTTGCTTTATGTCACAGTTAAACAAGTTCAATATTAGACAAAGATAAGTCAAATTTAACAAAGCACTGGGTAAAATGTCTGCAGAACTTTATATTAAAATGTTAGTAAATTCTATGACCTAACTGATAAAATGTGCCTGGTATTAGTGACATAAATAAAAAGTAAATATAGAATTACCGTAGCTGCTTCATGTTAGACAGTTTGGCTTATAAATTATGTTTCAGTCCTTTTATAAACACTTTTAATAAAAACAAACAAATCCTGAAAGTATAAATAGATTTGTCTGAGCTGCCTAAACCAACACCATGGAAAAAATCCTAAGAGGGGAATTATCATCCAACCAGAAGCTGAATAGAGGTATCATTTATAAAAAGTTTTATCAAACAGCCATTGATTAACTTTATGCTTTTTCTAAAATAACTTAAGATTTCAGCGAGTGTTCTTAGTTTCCAAACTTTTAATTAGTGTAAACATATTACTTATCTAATAAAGTTTCTTGATATGACATAACTTACAAAAGCACAAATGATTAGATTTTGGCCAAATTAAATTCTCTAAATCAAAACCTGTTAAAGGTATAGAGGAGGATTTTCATCAACCCTGTACCCGCTCCCAAGAGAGAACGCCTATCAGTAACAAGCCCAATTCTCCTCGTGCATGCTGTATAAAAGTCGTTTGTATCGCTCATTAAAAGCTTACTTTCCAAAAGAAGTTTTGCAATTTTTCCACTATGTCAGACTCACCACCGGTAAGTGAAAATGGGGAAGGGCACGTAGGACGGCCTTACATAAGCATACCACCAGAATGATTGAAAATTAGCAGGACTACTTATTTTGATGATCCACTCGGAAAAAGAACATCCTCCGTAATGTTATTTTCAATGAAATTATAACTTGTATCATATCCATTCCAGGGTGAATGGGAGAAGCAGCCTTTACCAGAAGTGACCTCCATCCTACCAAAACATCGCTACCCCTGCGAAGGAGGTGCAAAGTCTTACAGTTAAGCTGGCACGGCTCCGGTCGGTGCAGCAGCAGAAGTTTCAGGACAGAGAGCGATAGTGGGACCAATAGAAGACCAAAGAGGCATCTGTAATGTGACTTAGTTCTATTTCTGTATTTCTAAATTGCACCCACTGCTTACTGTTTTCCAAGTTCAAACTCCTACTTCCTCTATTGTTAGTGCATACGTATTAAGTTAATAGCAGCCTTAATCAGGAGTTATATTTAATAAACTGACATCATGTTTTGCATCGCAGTGGTGCGAAACATGATATAAAAATAAAAAGCTAAAGAAAAATAAAGTTTTTGTTTTCCTTTGCATGTTTCTTTAATGACATTAAAGCATTGTTATTTGTCATATCATTTAATGCAGTGCTATTAAATAAACATTCTATATTACAATAAAATGTTGAATTTCTGTGGGGTCCCCATCTTTGGTGTAGTAGCTTTATTTGTTTGTATTAAACAGTTTTATTATGAAAAATAAAAACACATGGTTTAGATAAAATAATCTTTTATTAATAAACAAATTGTCTTAGACATAAGTAACAAATCTAGATCGACACCAAAAAGTTGTTCCAATTATTTTGCTTTGCATGTCACATTCGTTATTTAAAATCAGCAGCATGTGATTCTTTTTTCTACACTTAAAAAGCCATGCTCCTCATGTTAGTTAGCTCCTGCAGCACATAATGATAAAGACTCTGGAGAGTAGTGTTCTTTAACCACAAAATATGTTTTTAAGTTTGTCCTAAGAAGTATGATTTTAAAAATAATTAGCTTCATGGACAGAGTTAATTCTTTAGTAAACATTTTGTGCTTGACTTGCAGCGGCAAACATCAGAGAAAGAATAATTCAAACCAACTTATACTCTTGTTCTATGACTACAGGCACCTTTATGTTTCTGTTCTCTATTACATGTACAAGTTACAGCTCCTACATTTATTAGAAACCCTGGTAGAGATGCATTGAAAAAAAAAAAATAAACATTTCCCTTTAAAGTCTTTTCTAGACTGTCCATTCAGATGAGTTAATTAAAACCCTAACTATTTTTTTAAATACATGTAACTGATTTATCTAAATTTATGTTTTCCCCTCTGGGCTGTTAAGAAATTCAAAATAATTTATTTGTAATCTATGTCTTTGGCTATCTAAATTATTATACCAGTGTGACAAAGGTTTTTTCTTAGCCACCCTTCAGAATGGAAAGAAGCAATTTAAGTGAGACAGATGTGTATTTACCTTCATCTGCAGAGATACACCAATCTGATATCTGAATCACATCGGCTCCGATGTTTAATTGGCTGAATTTATCGGTGATCGGATATCAGAGCTCCAAACCAGTACACTTAACATGGAACTGTCATTTCTCTTTTTCCTGCTAATGTACACATACTAAATAAATATAAAATACATTTATATCTTTTTTTAATTTACCTTTTTAATCAATATTTATGGTAAGCCTTAGCTCACATGGGAAGTTATAGGGATAGCTGATACTCCTAGTCCAGTTATCAGTATTGGATCAGAAAAAACTGCGTCTCTATATGTCAGAAAATGGCATCAAAATCAGAAACTAGCCTACACTTCCCCAAAATACAGCAGCAACAGTAATCAGAAACACCAGAGTCTCCAAAATTGTGTTTAGATTGCTGAATTAGTGAGTGGCATCCTTCTCCCTTTCTTTTTAAAGTTAAAACCAATTTTTACAATATCTGTTCAGGCGACTGCAGTGTAAACAGACATGGAAATCTGTCAGATAATCAGGTGAACAATTGATGCTATACATAGGACGACTGGCTTTTAAAACAAATACGCCCAGTTAACAAATTTATTACATTTAAGTCAATTTTTAATGAAAAAAAAAATTTAATAATTTATGGCATAAATGGCAAGATTAGTATTAAAACACTTACTAGTTAATTGGTATTAGTAGTTTGCACCGATATTGAAACCAGTATCGGGCGGGGGCCCTGATCCAGTACTAAAATGGTATCGGTATCGGCCAGTACCAACAAATAGGGCATCGATAACATTTTGAGAGCCAAAAGTTTGCTCAACTATTGTCACCCATTCCAGGTAGGCAATAAAAAGTTCTACTGGATTTCACTTTGTATTAGTCTTTTTCCTTCTTCACAAAGGTAGGCAGCAGCTTGACAAAGTCATGATGGCAATTATTTGACATACAAGCAGTATGCAGTTCTTGATATATAAACACACACACACATCAATTTAAAACAGATTGTATCGGCGCCAAAAAATGGCATCAGTGCAACACTAATTATTAGCAAAGCCGAGGCCGATTTGCATCTTTCTGCTGATTCTTCTCTGGCAGAAATCATCTTATTTATGAGGTAATTTAAAATGTTAGACCTAATTTTACTAATCTAACAACAGTTAAGCTCCTAAAGGGGCTAAAATGCAAAAATAAAAATGATTAAAATAAACTATGCTAATGATCACAGCTTGAAGAACTTCGACTGAAACATAAAAATGACAATAGTCACTGGAGTGAATGGCAGCAGGTAAGAAAACTAAAACCAGGGATCTTTCTTTAAGAGCAGCATCCCGTAATATATATATTACCTATTTATTTTTTACCACCTAAGTGTAACTGCAGGTGTTTATTACAATACCATGAACCTTTATCCCTGGAACTTAAATTAACTGGAACCCTCAAACTCCCCCTGAAGCGTAAATCTAAACTATAAAACTGACTTAAAATCAAAATTATAACATTTAGGCATGTTTCCAAACATCCACCCTAACCCCTAAACTCCTCAGTCATCTCATCACCATGGATGATCACTACTTTCAAGGTACATTGTGGGAAATTTCAAGTCCATTACTTTTTCATCCACCAGATGTTGGGACACTCGTCTAAAATGGCGTAACTACTATATAGTGCCCTATACCGTGGTTAGGGCAGACATTCAGTCACAGCCTTAGTTTAATAAACTAATGTTACAACAAAGAATACAGCTAACACAGAACTGCTGGCTCAATTCTGCTGTGTATCATTAAAATCTGTTAAAGGTACAGATTAGTTAGTGGGATGTGGTTATTTTTGTTTCTGCCTTCCATCAATCAAACATTTCAACAGAAACAGAATAAAACCTTAAAATATTATCATCACAGCTGTACCAAAAACGATCAGGGCCATATTAAAACTCTGATACCTACATATCAATGCAATTCAGTTGGTTAAAGTTCCATCCCACTAATTTATTATACCTTGATACCAGATGATGTTTTGACACAGGGAGATAAAAAAAAAGGTACAGGAAAGTGTCCTAAAGCTAAATACAGCTTAATATAAAATAAGAATTTGGATTTTAGCTGACTTGTTTGAAGTTTTTGTAAAGGTTTTCTATACTTTGTGCAGTTTTGCATCTGGGGAAAGACATGAAATCATCTCCTGCACATCATTTTTAACCTAACGAGACAGAAATACCCACCATAGAATAGTATGCATCAATGTTAAAAAAAGATTATGGATTGATTAGACTTAGCCTCATAAAATAACAAAAGAAAAGAAAGAAAATGTCTACTTGAGGCTATTTTGTGGGGATAAAGAGCACAAGGCACAGATCTAACACTTTGAAGCAAGACACAGTGGGTCAGCCAGTCGGTTTGCTAGACTTTATGAATATTTTAGCTTTCAGGATGAAGCCGTGATCTCCAGTTGTGGGTGATAATGATGCAGCCGATTAATGGGGAATCAAAAACAGCTTTGCTCTTAATTTAAAAACCAAATAACAATAAATCCTCATTACTAAGGAAACATCAGCATGGGATTCAATTTGAGTAAAAACACACAAACATGGATAATCTCTTTTCCAAGCCCTTGAAAGATGTCTTTGGTTAAAGGCAGCCACTGCCAGTGCTTCACATAGAACTTTGCAATACTGAAACAAATCTATGATCATTATTATGAGTTCTGCTAAACGGCTCAATGCAAAGTGAGCTCCCAGAAAGAGAAATACCATATTTTCCAGACTATAACCCGATACTTTTCCCCAAGCCTTGAACCATGCAGCTTAAAATATGGTGAGGCTTTTCTGTGGATTTTTCCTGACCACCAGAGGGGGAAGTCAAAGTTGGAAATGAAAGAATAAGGGTCTAATTTTCATTTAGCACAACAACATGCTAGAACAAGGCAGCTTATGGCCCAGTGTGGCTTATATATGTACGTTTCTAGTTTTTCCTAAGAATTTACCGCTTATAGTGAAGTGAGCTATATAGTCCAGAAAATACGGTAATTGCAGTTAGGTCATCTTTAAAGTCATACATGCCAATATACACACTGATATTCTTAAAAGTAGTTTGACTAAAAGAAAAAACATCTTGATCTTGATGAACATTTTTATGATAATCTTACATTATTGCCTTTTTAGAAACAGTGGAGCCAGATTCTTCCTGCTTTGATTTTATACTGAATAATGTTAAAAATACAATAGAAATACATTTTCGAAACATTTTAAATGGCAAATATATGCATTATTGTAATTGCAACTGAATGTGAAAAAGGTGCCAGGCTGCATATCGTTCTCTGACCGGTCACTCGTAGATCCCCTTAACACGTTTATTTTCAGGGTCGAATGGAGATTTGAGGTGGGCCTTGGCCTTGTATGTCATTCCCATTCTTTCGAGAGTAAACTCGCCAGTTTTAACGAAGTCGGCACTCACCTGAAAGAAATGAAACATTTCGTCAGTAAAAATAATAAAAAAAAAAAACGTGAAAGGCTTAAAGAAAAGGAATAATGAAAGAAGGATATAAAGGCAATTACAAGAAACAAATGAACAGACTAAAGAATAAGAATGTAAAAAGCAACTACCCCTTTATGAGTCACCGGTCACAAAACTTATTTCCACTCACCAGTGCACTGTTCCCTCTTTGCATCCTTCCCTACTGATCTACTAAACTGTCTCTCAGTCATCTACCCACTGAACTAACACAGTTGGTTGCTTCATAATAAAAAACACTGAGCAACACCAGTTTCTCTTTAAATATCATTTGCCTGCAACAAAGGAAATCCAACACTTTACTGAAAAAGATCTAAATAGTTGCTCTTTGCCCTTCATTTAAAGCTACAGTGTGTAACTTTTAGCGACATCTAACGGTCAGACTGCAGCAACATGAACATCTCCCCTCCACCGCTTCTCCCCCCCAACAGTACGGCGAGCGTTACGGGACAAAATGTCTTCCACGACGTCTGCATCACCTACCTTCTCAAGTGATGAGGTTTGTTTACATAGATAATTTTACAGATAGTATTTCATTAGTCTGTGTAGGGTATAGATTTCATGTAGACTTAAGATAATAAATATACCCGTTATTTTTTCTACATCGTTGTGACGTTTTGGTGATCTCGTAATCGCTAGTATGTTGGCTCTGCGCTGCCGTAGCGCAAAGATGTCTGCCTCCATGGCTGCAAGACCCGCTCCTATGTAATTATAAATAACGAATTCTAAGGCAACGAAAATATTAAGGTTAAGAGGCTGAGCTCGTAGATGATGATAAATAACATAGTTTTGTATAATATATTACATTTCTGACTGTATATCCCTGTAATTATTACACACTGTAGCTTTAAAAATATAATATTAAAAAGATTATTGCATTTATTAGTTGGATCAGAGTTGTGATTTAATGTTTCAATCAAAAAATGTAGGGGAAAAAAAAAAATCACTTCCCCAATCATTCCCCAGGTGCCCTCAACTTTGTTATGGATTAACATTTATTAGGAAGTCAAGATTTATTTATTTAGTCTGGGAGAGATAAAAATAACAACATTTAAAAGTAAGAAATGACAATAAAAGGGAGAATATAGTGTGTTGGTGTTTGCATCTAATTAAAATCTTACCACTCCTCCATCAGGGTTGCGGATGTATCCATAACCAAGAGTTTTGTCAATAAAAAAGGCATAGTCTGCTCGCCGTAGGTGACCGACTGGGACGCCATTGCGAAATATAGCCTCCAAACCAAACATTGGTACTTTCCTGGTGTGAAGAAGGATGAAATAAAATGTAAACATTTTTATTAAAGTCTGGCAAAATACATCAATAAAAACTGAACACAAGCTGATATTTAGAAAGTGGAGTAGCTGTAGGGAACTGTAGTTGTAAAAATATATTTACAAAACATGTAATAATCTGTTCCCTGTAGTTTTGGAGAAGATTAGCCACCACAGGACATCTACATGTTCCAAATGCTGTATTTTGACCTGGAATATCTTTTAATATATCTCTGCTAAGGTCATAAGTTACAGAGTGTTGCTTTGAGGCATATATTTCTACAGTGGTGAGATTTTAACTATAGAACCTGCAAAACTATAGAACCTGAAAGGAACTGATAAACAGAGGGGAGGACAGAAGTGGGACACTAATTTTAGCAGCAAAAACACAGTAACAATTGGCGCAAAAAAAGTATTTATAACTTTGTCATTATCTTAAGTAAGAAGACGAAATAACGTATAATTTTGCAAACATAAAAAAAAGTAAAGCTTTTCTTTTAAATTATGGAGGTAGCACACACATGAATGTCTTTGGCAGAATTCAAATGAGCGATTTTAATCTAGGTTAATCTAGATTAATTCCAAGATTACAGATTAAAATATATATATATATCCATGCCCACCACAAATTTTTACAAAAACACTTTTGTTGTCTTCAAAGCCACCATTAACTATTTTAATTGTATCAATTTGCAGTTGAATTTTGATATACTAGTATTAATATGTTGAAGAATTTCAGTCATTTAATCCAGGCAACATCTAAAAAAAGGTTTCAATACAAATATTCTAAATTGAGATCAGATTGTAAAGAATTGATAAAAAATCTGAAGAATCAAAATCTAATCGATTCTTGAAATTTCTTTATCATAAGTAAATATTTATACGTTTTTGATCTGTTAATATTTATAAAATAATTATTATGCACTTCTTTGTTCTGTAAAAGGCATTCTTTTAGTTTTCACCAATCTAGATGTTTGAGGTTAGATTATTTTTGAAAAATGTATCCTTTTGTTGAAAAAGTTGTAGCCACGACCTTCGAGTAGCAATAAAAATAATAGTTTTTGTTCTATTTTGCCGAAGGATTAATTGCAGGTTTTTTTGTTGAGGATCTACTGACTCATCGATGGTGAAGCAGATGATGCGTCTTCTCAGCCCATCTTTCTTCTGCTTCTCCAGTATTTCCCGGCCTTGGAACGGGATGGAGCTCTTCAGTTTGCAAGTAAAGGCAAGCCCCGCCTCCAAAGGTGTGTCATCAGGCCGAAGGTCAGCATGCCAGTGCCTGTACCCTGATGAAATATAGGAAAACAAAGAATTTATGAGCAAAAAAAATAAATAAAAATCCACTCATATAACCAAAGTTGTGAAAGGGGAAATGGTTAACTCAAACTGTATTTCTGCTGAGTTTCAATAATATAAAAATATTTACATTACCTTTCTCTATGCTAAGAGAGTCAATTGCTCTGTAGCCTGAATTGATGATGCCATGCTTTGCACCGGCGGCCATGACAGCTCGGTAGACGGGAACACAGGAGTCTTTGGGAATGTGCAGTTCCCAGCCAAGCTCACCTACAAATGAGAGACGCATCGCTCGAACCTGGAAGGCAGATCGGGTAGAAAAGTGTGTTAAAATGTGGGAGAGATTATTGTGAAGGTTCAAAATGTCCTACTGAAGCTTTATTTCTGCTCATTATTGCATAAAGTTGGGGAAACAAAGAAAAAAGGACATAAAAATGAGTAAGAATGTAAAATGGTAAAGATCAGATGAAGATGAAAATGTAGAAAATGCTACTTTTTTTGCAAAAACATTATCATTATCTACAAAAGCAGAAAGCGTACTCCATGTTGAAAGGGAATGAAATATGGAAGGGGACATAAAATGACTTCTCCAACAGTTTTCACAGTTGGTGCAATGACAGAGAGTCCATCTGTCCACTCAGGGATCACTGCAGGCTCCATATGCACATCTCCTAGCTCAGGGTAGGTTAGTGCATTGAGGCATGTTACCGTGACATACACCAGATGAATGCATGCCTAATGCAAGATCACACTCATGTACCAACTAGCTAAAAACAAACAGACAACATGAAATTGCAGAAATCTGTTTGCTTGTGCACCCGCTGTCGATGAAAAGTTAGGAAAACAGAAACAGGCAGAAATGGTCTAATGAGCTGTGAGAGGTTGCAGAGGGGCAGGAAGAGCTATGCTCACACAAACAGCTCTGCAGCCATTAAACTGTCACCGTGACAAGGCCAACAACCAGCTGGAAAACAACACAAGACCCTCACTCAGCACACATGCACAAACACTCCTGCAGAGACGTGCAAAGATGCAGATTGCAACTAACGGGCCATTGTATAATTGAAGAAGGAGAAACTAAGTGGGACTGAGGTTGAGTGAACATATGTGCCGCTGCATGAGTCAGTAATGAGTGCAACACTCCTTCCTTCCTTTTTTTTTTAAAATCATCATAGGTCAAAAATCAAAGGTCAAAACTCCAAACATGTTATAGTAACATTAAATAACTTGCTTAAATAGTATAACAATGATGACTATAAAGATGATGCTCACCATATCAATTGTTTGCTTTTTGATTATGTAAAGACTTAAAAAAAGGTGCTGAATGAATTGATGCTAAATTAACAGTTGATCAATAGGAGGTACTTAATAGCTTTTATGTGATTAGTCTGTAATGTATATTACAGATTTTATCTGTTCTTCCCTTTATGGTGCAACAGAAGCACGTCAGATTGATTTCATAACACAATATTAATTAAAATAATAAGAGTAAACTACCAGAACATGGCTAGCCTGCATATTGCTCTTTGACAGTAATGCTGCCATTAGTTTTGAATCAAATTTTGCTTAAATAAAGTAAAACAGGTGAAACTTTTGCTTCCTGAATTTCTGTAACTGGAAAAGTTTTAAAATAGCAAAGAAATTATCTATCAGCCTTTATTAAGTCAGCTAATTAACAGTGTGCAGCAAATGACTGGTAAGGGTGGCATTGAGGGAAATTGAAACATGGATTGACTTGTCTTATTAATGGAGACAAAGTAAGAAATATAATCTTTTCTCTCTAAACGCTGCTAGTAAAATCTTTATTTGCCAAATCAGTACATTGTTCCTTGATGGTGCATAATTTACATCTTTGAGTGTTTCTGCGTATTTTCACCTGATGTCCTGCTGCGTTCACAACTTTATGAGTAGAGAAGGGAAAGGCTTCGTTACTCAGGTCTGTGTCCAAAACTTCTTGTAATACTTCCCGGCTGTAAATATAAAAAAGAAAAAAAAAATCCTAAAATGCATTGGTTTGATTAAATTTAATTCCCAACACATGTCATTTCAAGGCACTTTGCAGAGACTTCAAACCAGATCATACAGGCAGATTGGTGTATTGACTCGTTGCCCCAATAAACAACAACAGAGTGTCAAGACAGACCTCTACAAAACATCCTTCCTGCTTACAGTTTTTAACACCAATGACATCTCATTGAAAAACTGGACATGATTTACTTAAACATTGTATTTCTCTTGGGGATTAACAAATTATTCTTAAATTCAATGTTTATTTAAGACACCAATTAAAATATCTCATACTTAGAAACAAACTTTCAATGAGGATTTTCTCAGACATACTAACATACATAATGGCATGCTAAATTATGAAGTATTTCATTCCATCGTCCTCTGGCTGAAAAGAGAACAAGTTAAGTCTGATATGACAACAGGTGCAAACTGGTACCATCTGCTGGACTAGATGGGCAAATGTGCATCTCTTATTTGTGGTTCCATCCACAAGGAAACCAAATTAGGTGCATCTGCAAAGTTTTATAATTTAGACTGTGCATCCAAACAGATCCGACATTATGGGAGAACATAAACAATCGTGTCTAATCGGCCCCAGATTGCAAATTTAAAAAACACTTATTTCTTCTTTTAGTGTTTACATGCCAGCAATGTGTCTCTTTGCCGCTATAGTGCCATACATTAACTGCACATGCATTTTGTCTATGTCAACAGTTTTAGTTTGATTCACTGGCAGTTTTTAAGCACCATAAGTACCACAGCATTGTACAGTGATGCTGTGTGCACGTATGAAGAAGCTATTTTTTCTAAGCTGTCTATAAAAACGATCAAGTTCATCATTGTGGTGACTGGGCCGAGGTGATATCTGTTTTGTAAATCTGTTATAAAATATGGCAATTTGCAAATGAAAAACTGATGGGAGACTGCACTACCATGTGAATTCCCTGCTGTATGTTTACAGCAGGGAATTTTAAGCTTCCACATATGTCTAAAAAAAAAAAGAAACTCAGGATCTATGAGAAAATGCGCAAACTCTCCTCCTCCTGCAAACTACACTGCAATCAATATTACATAATGATGAATCATCATAAAAATGATATTTTATATTTGCACTCTTGGCCTGGTATCCCTATGAGTGGGAAGCCAGAGAAAACAGCAGATATTTTTTGCCTTGGTTGTGGCAAAAAGCCAGTTATAAGGATATTTGTTGAATGGCTCAGGTTATGCCTCTCCATCTTTCTGCAAGCACCTTCTAAAAACCAACTGATGTAATGTATGCTGAAATGTGTGGGCATGGGAAAAAAAGGGAAGCTTAATTCTTATGAGCTGGTAATACCGGCTGATTTTCCCTCGAACTCGGCTCCAGTTAGTCCAAATTCCCTCTAAAGAACTTAAAATCCCAGGAGCAAAAGGCCAGTAATAAAGGAAGCTCTCATTGGAGTCATTTATGTCTTTAATTTACCATTTAACTCTGATCTCTCAGTTAGGGTTAAACAAGATTACTCATGATGTAACAATTGCAAATATGGTTCATAATTACCAAAACAAAGGACTGAGCAATAGTTCGCACTTTTAAACTTGGTGCCAAGCTGCGTGATAGAAAAGCTTTGAGTCAAAAGACTTCCCTCACTGAGAAACAGTGAGTGAGACATCGCCGGGAGAGAAAACACCAACACATCTCTGTAAACACTGTAATCTTCCCGCTTCTCCAGCTTTACTGGGATAAATTTGCTTCATAAGGGAACAAAAGCAAAACAGAGGAAGAGTAATTTTCTGCAATTCCTCACACATGCTGGATATAAATATAATGCTGTAGATAGAGAGAGGAGAGAAAGAAAACGGAGAGTAAAAAATCCACAAACACCAATATAGTTTTTAGAGTAGTAGACTATAGACAGGATGGAAATGATTATTTCTGAACGTAAGCAGATCAGTGAGAAAAAGCATCAAAGCCGAGGCAAGGTGACTTAGAATAGGTCGACCAGGCAGCAAGCGAGGAACAGGGAGAGAAGACAAATAAGAAGATCTATCAGATCACCGGAGAGAGAGAAAAAAGGAACTCAGGATAATAGAGGGTAAGAAAGGCCTCCAGGAAGAGAAATCGACAAATCCCACACAGAGAACACGGGTGGACGCAACCTGCAGCTCAGTGAGCGGGAAGAAGAAAGGCAAAGGGCAGCGATGTAGGGAGGAGAGGAGGTGAGAGAGAAAGGAAAGATAGACTGAGGTGAGCAGTGATTGAGATCAAGAAGTAAAGTTAGCCTGACTTGCTCTGTGTGAAAAAAAAATAAAAAGAAATGCTGCAAGGAGGCAGAACAAAGCCACAAAGTTGGAGGCCCTTATATCTCAGGCCCTTTTTTTAACCTGATAAAAGGTACCAACTGTAGGTGATGCCGTAAAAATTCTGAACGTAAGCCTTGTATCGCTTGGAAACATGTAAATTCATTGGTTACCATTTGCATGTTTCCAAGCGATACAAGGATTTGTCTATATAAGACTCAAACTCACTGCGGATCAAGACATTTGAATTGAGAAAGCTTCCTGGAGAGGTGGCGAAATGTCTTCAAATCGTGGAAACCAAGTCCAGTGGATATTTTTTGAATTTTTACGAATGACTACGACCTGGATGACTAAGAACCCTCATCAGCAACTGTAGGTGATGGCTACATGGAAAATATAATTTCCTATCTAATGAAATTATCCAGACTGACCACATTTCAGAGAACAATCAGTGTAAAATGCAAAAAAAAAAGAAAAAAAAGAAAAAACTTTATGACGATGTAGGAGAGTAACAGAAAAAAAAGACAACAGAGGTGTAAAGGCCGGCCAATCTGATCGGTCGATACATACATCTGAAACTAGCTTTATTTACTGAGCCTTTCTACCTCCACAAAGATTGGAAAATAAGCTTGCCCCCCCTTTGCTCTGCAGGGTAGAACAGCTCAATCGGAGATATGACAATCAGGTCACGTGCATCTGCGTGTGAAGACATCACTCACTGCACGGCAACCAGCAATGTTGTCAGTTTGGAGGTATTTTGCAGTTAAGATGAATTACATTAAGTTTTAATGAGACTATGACCTGTGGCCAAAACACAGAACTGCAGCACTCTTCAGCTTATAGTTTCCATTCATACTTTGAAAGGTCTTTTGTTTTTTCACCTAACCTGGAGCTGCCATTGGTGTTTGAGTTAAACTGAATGCAAGTCGTTTTTAAATATCAACAAAACTCATCCTGAATATCACACTTTGATTGTTTGCAAGGTCGGAAGCATTTAACATAGCTTGACGTCACTTCAACCGAACAGCATGGGAACATCCAAACAGAAGTAAAATTAGGAAATGTACTCATCAAACAATGTTTTAGTCGTAAAGGGTAAAATAAAATTATTATTTTAAAGATACTCCTCAGTAAAAACGTACATGATGTCTCTTTAAAAAAAAAAAGGGCAGATGATTGCAATTAACAATTCCTGTTCGCCCTAAATAAGTAATGGAGGAGCTGCAACCAAAACTTTCAATACAACATACCCCATTCACCCTTTCATGAGGCCACAACACTGCTAAGTATGCAGCAATTAAAGATAACAATCAAGCTGAGGCTAAAGCTAAAAGCTCCCACAGAGCCAGTTCTTATAAACACTGCTCATAAGAACTAGCTCTCAGCCATTAAAAGTCATTCCACCTCTTTCCTCCACTAACCTCTTAGGTCCCTGGATGCTGATCATCCCCATGTCCTCAGAGTGGTCTGTCAGCTGGCATTGGAAGCCCTGGTCCTGAATAACTGTTCTGATGTGGTTCCAATTGTGTTCTGCGACCCCACCTCCAATGGCAAGGTAGTAGGCATCCCCTGGGTAAAAGGAAGGTGATGGTTTAAGGAAATGAGGCACCGTCACCAGCAGAGAAATACAACTACACACATCAGTAATGAGCGTTTTATCAAATGCTTGCAGAACATAGCAATACCTACGTAAAATATCCCAAAAAAGGCAGATGTAATTTAATCAAAATATGTAATATGGTTTATTCTATTTCAGTTTTTTTAGCAGATAAATTAAACAGCGCTGGCTTATCAATAATATAGAGGTACCTTTTATAAGTGCTGGCATTTAATTGAAATATATATATATATATATATATATATATATATATATATATATATATATATAGTGCTGCTTGAAAGTTTGTGAACTAGTTGAGTAGTTTAGATTTTTCTTTATTTTTACCATGATTTTCTTATTTTTTCATCACCAGTTTTTGTATATGAAATGTCAGGTTTATGTTCATCAATTCCATTCATTTGTTTTGAGGAAAATGTGGGAGTTGAAAGCAAACTAAATGAAAAACGGAATCAGAGCATCTGCAAAAGTAAATGAACCACAGCTGCACTGGTAAAGACAATCAGGTAAAAGACTCAGGTGAAGCACATGTTAGTGCTTGAGTAATCAATTAAGCAGACCAATCAAATGAGACGTCCTTGGGAAAAGTTTGGAGGTGCACTGGTTAAAAGGGAGACGAAACCAAACAAACCACTGTTGTGTCAAGGCATAAAGACCAGATCAACAATGCCGAGAGGAGGGGAGACATCTGAGGACGTCAGGAAGAAGGTGGTGACAGCCCATCAGACTGGGGAAAGCTATAAGACCATCTCCAAAAGATTCCAGCTTCATCCATCCACTGTAAGACAAATCATTTACAAATGGAGGGCAATAGGCATCACTACAACTCTGCCCAGATGTGGACGGCCGTCAAAACTTTCACAAAGAAGCACCAGAAAAATAATGATGCAGGTAAAGGCCAACCCACGCATCACCTCCAGAGAATTGCAGACCTCTCTGTCAGCGTCTGGGATAAATGTACATGCGTCTACAATCAGGCGAAATATCAATAGACATGGCATTCATGGGAGAGTTGCTAGAAGGAAGCCTCTGCTCTCAAGAAAGAACAAAGCTGCACGTTTAAAGTTTGCCAGAGAACACTTGGACAAACCAGAGGCTTTCTGGAAGTCCATTCTCTGGACGGATGAGTCCAAAATTGAATTATTTGGCCACAATCACAGGCGCCATGTTTGGAGAAAAGTAAACACTGAATTTAAAGAGAAGAACCTCCTCCCAACAGTGAAGCACGGTGGTGGAAATGTGAAAGTCTGGGCCTGCTTTTCTGCCTCTGGACCTGGACGACTCCATATTATCCAGGGAACCGTCAATTCCCAGGGCTATCAACAAATTCTTGATCAGAATCTCTTGCCATCAGTCAGGGAGTTGAAGCTGGGACGGAAATGGATTATGCAACAAGACAATGACCCAAAGCATTCCAGCAAAAGTACCAAAGAATGGCTTAAGAGAAAGCAGATTTGCACTCTGGATTGGCCCAGTCAAAGTCCAGACCTCAATCCCATAGAAATGCTGTGGCACGATCTGAAACGGGCAGTACATGCCAGATGTCCCTCCAACATCTCTCAACTGGCAGAGTTCTGCAAGGAGGAGTGAACAAAAATCCCAAAAAGCAGATGTGAGACACTTGTTTGTGGTTACAGAAGACGTTTAGTTGAAGTAATGGCTGCAAAAGGCGGTGCCACAAGGTACTAACTGAAAGAGTTCACATACTGTTGCACTTGGCATATTTTCTGTCTTTGACAGATAAAATACTTTTGTTGAATAAATAATAAAAAGATGCATCTTTTTTGTCTTTGTGTTCCTTATCTGGAAGGTCCGCATTACAATTTGAGCTTTGGATGTTCATTTTACATGATTATTATAATTTTTCTTTAGAAAACAATGGCCATGTTTGGATGGTTCACAAACTTTCAAGCAGCACTGTATATATATATACTTACACACATGTATGAAAAAGAATAACATATTGACCCAGTTATATTTCAGACTCTTTGTTTTGTTCTTTTAGTTACAGTAGCTATAAAACCAAAGATGACAGTTTGGTTCATACCATTGGATTCTGGTGCCAGCGGCAGCTTGGCAGCACCTGGCTCCAGTCTGCTCACTGTCAGGTCAGCCTCTGCCCCTCCTCTTTTATTCAGCATACAAGTGTACACAGTGGAACCTGAAGCATGCAAACATATTTACCAGTGAAATATTAATAACTCCATAAGGATCTGAAAACGAATACAGTACAATACAACAGCATTCTTAATTCATGATCTTTTAAAACTAAATCATATTTCAACTGAAGTCTTCAGTTTGTTATAATATTGTGATGGACAAACACGAAGTACTGCATTACTAGTATGTCAAATACAAATATACATTCTTCTTTTTTTAAAACATAAATAAATAAAAAAAACATCCATTTGAATTTAATCACTTTTTCTGAGGTTATAATTCAAAATGCTAAGATTTGACATTCTCACTGAGAACTGTTCCATCATTTCATAATGAAAACAGTATGTAACAGTGTCACTTTAACTGATTGGAATGGCCAAAAGGCTCACGATAACTGTGGAAAAGCTTCAGACAGCCACAGCTAAAGTGAACGAACCATTAGTCATGCAAAAGAGCAAAGTAGAAAGTCATTACTAAAAGAAAATCTCAAGTCCAATTTGGCCTTGCCACAAGCTATTTAAAGCACAGCACACATCAAGGAGTTTAAAGGGGGGAAAAAAGTAAAATCACCTTGAACAACCTGCACCACTGGATAAACACAGTGGAGACAGCAGGACAAAAACCCATTTTTAGACAAATACTTATATAAAAGCTTAAGTGCTATTGAAACAAATCAAATAGCATTTTTTTATTCCATAAAAGGTCCCAGGATGTAAACACTAGCTACAAATCCACAGCCCTAATCATATGTTGCTAGGATTTAAAGTATTTTTTCCCCTCAAAAATTAACCAAAGTTTCTCATATGATTTTTCCCTTAAATAAATATTTTGATGTAAATAAAAAATGCACTACTGTAGATCGATGTATGACTATAAATGCTCTCTTCTATTTTTAATAAAGTACAGGTTTACAGGAAAGTAATTCAATGAGGGTCAAATGACCCTAAAACGTTGTGAATCTCTAATGGAATAATGAACTACAAAGACATCAGTAATGAAGACATTATGAAGAAAAACCCTGTAATAACTCTGTACCAAATTACAATTGATACAAATTCATGACTTGGGTCATCCATTTGCCAAAAAAGATACTGTTTGCAGTCACTCTTACATATGCGCGGGTGACACCTTCATTGATTAAAAGAGTGATTATCTGTGTGACAGTGTTGCTAATGAGACAACGTGCTCATGAAGACTAAGTTAATATAATAAAAAGGATGTTTTTTTCCCCCAGACATATACTTTTATAAGAGATATAATATTTTCATATGAATGAAATATTGGATGCACAAGGATGCAGGTTTGTCTTGCATGGACAACTGTATCTGTGCAGAAGGTCATTTAAAAGCATCTTTAATTCACGTGTAAAGGTGCATATTAGCTAGTAAAAACACATTTTTTAATTCTTAAATGACCAATGTCTTACATCTTTCATTGGTGTTTGAGCAACACGCCTGAATGAACCAGCTGAATTAGTCCCTCAGCATGTCATTGAATTCAGGAGAGGTCTCCTAATGGATCATTCATTTCATTCAGGGATATTGTGTGTATGTGGGTTACCTGAAACAGATGCCTGACTAACCTGGCTTCTTGTTGACGTCAGCTGAGAAGAGCCAATCAGCTGCTTTCTTGGCGTCTGGTCCGGTGAGATAGAACTTCCCAAAGTAGGACATGTTAAACACAGCTACGTCATGTCGGCATGAGAGACACTCGCTTTTAATCTGCATTTAAAACAAGACACAGCGTAGACATTCAATACAAGTTGCCATCTCCTTATTTCAAAGAAAGCTGGTTTATAGTTGCATCATGTGGGGCAGACAGAAGAAGTTAAAGGCAAAGTTAGAGAATTTATATCCAAGCTGTCTGTTGTTAAAGCTTCTGAATGAGTGTGAAGCTGTAAAGCTCTTTATGCACCACTAAATCTACTGACTATACCCATTACCACTACTTCTTCATGACAAAAATTCATATTTTTCATCTTTCCTGTGGTAACTTGCTTTATACTGAGAAAAGGAAATTGACTCAAAGACATCTGCTTACCACATCATGATGCGGAGGGAAGTCAAAGGTATACTCTTTGCCAAGCAGTTCTTTGTATTTGTAGTTCTCATTATTTTTAATGTTGTAAGCTCCATAGTAATCATAGTCTTTAACCTTTTAATAAAACATAAAAACACAGCATTAAAAGGCATTGACAGTTTGTGTTAATGTGAGTGTGATGTAGGGGTCTACCCTACAGGAGCCGGCCCTTCTTTGTTGAACCAGCCAGGTCTCTCCCAACCATGTCGCTCTTGAAACACACAACCTTGCTCTGTCAGCACCTGTAATGATTTAACAAACACAAAAGCAAATACAACTACTGCAAAATATACAAAGGGAACACAAAGCTGAGAATATTTTGTCCGTGGTCTAGAGTTACTAACAGAAAACGTAACTGAGTAGGTAAAACAATAATGCATGGTTTGCAAATGTCTTCACACCTCTGGATTTTCTACTATGGTACATTTTTTGACATTACGACCAAAATGTCCAGGTTTTTTTTTTTTTTTTATGTGCTAGACCACCAGACAGTAGGACCTTACTGGAATGCAATGTAAAGGAAAAATATTCTTTCAATTATTCTTTACAAAAACACAGATTGTGATGTGGATATACATTTTAATTAGATGCAACTAAATAAATTCCAACTAAATGCTAAATAGATGGAGAGTGTTAGCATATTTTAATCATTGGCACAGATTTCCAAACAAATTTAGGAATGTACTTAGACTGGGTTTATCTAGCACCTAAATATTTTTTAATTTAAACCATACCTAAAATCACTGCAGCTCGGACTGTATGTTAAGTTGTATTGTTCTGCAGCCACCACCATGTTTCACAGAAGGAAGGATGTGCTCAGAGTGACTCGGAGTGTTTTTTGGTAACCTAACCACACAGAGCCTGATTTTCAGATGTTTTACAGATCTATAATGATTATAATTAGATATAATAACATTTATTTTTAGAGTAGGTTTGAGGGCAACTGGTTGCACAGGTTTTTATGATTGGGTTTCTGATAAAAGGAGTAGAATACACTAGAATACAGCTTCTAAACTTTTCACACTTTGATATTGAAAAACTAAATTGAACCATTTATTGTTGGTCCAGTCTTCTAACATGCATCTTCAAAAACTACAACCTTTATATTTCCCCTTTCCTTCCTGCAACTACCGTAATCCTTCAGTCAAAAATACCCATGACCAGGGACTCCACCGCTATCCACTCCACCCTCCTGCAATGTCATCCCTGTCTTTTACACAGCTTCAAACTTCTACTCCTTACAGCTTTACTGTTTTACCCATCTATAACTTAATTATATTGTCTTATTGTTACTCCAGGACACACATCTCTGTTACCACAAATCATAATATCTGCAAACTATTTTCATCAATAGAGACTAATTTGTCAACCCATCCAACAGCATTGTAAATAATACAGTCCTGAAGATAATTTCATGACATAAAGCCACAAATACCTTCATTCTATTGCTCCCCTGCACTAAAGTATGAACACATAAGAGTAACTATGAGAGGTTGCAATGATAAGTTGTTTCCTTAACCTATCGCACTCATTGCATCAAGAAAACTTATTAAACATTTGCAAGCAGAAGGCCTGTTATTAAAGCTGAACAAGAAGTGAGTCAAGAAGAAACTGATGAAAATGTTGCATCAGGTTTGCTTAGATAAAATAGCTGCAAAAATAAATACTTTCTAATTTTTGAGCTCTGTTCAGATAAGATATTTAAGGCTCTCCATCCTTGTTAAAATTGACAGTCGCCCACAGTTGGTAGGTATGTTGTGCTATGCTCTCCCCCAAGCAGGCATCAAGCTGTCTGTCTTTTGCCAAATCGTCCCACACTAAGCTATATTTACCATCTGTGCTACCGAGCTGGAGAAAGCGTGCAAGCAGCAGTGTCAGAGATGACTTTCTTGCGGTCTAAAATAACCCCATATTGCCTCCTGAAAGAGGAAAGTCTCATTATTTGCACAGAGACAGCTCACCCACCCGGTCAAACCTTAAAGGATACCTTTTAGATACAGTGGACTACAACCTTGTGTAGTTTAAGATTTGTAAAATTGATAGAAGTGTTCCTCTTTGCTCCAGTCAGTGTAAAAATCTATCCAGACATGGATAGAGTATAAAGGTTAAAATTTGAAAGGATGCCAATAAAATTACAGTTTCAACTGTTTATGTAACCAAGATGCTATATTAAACCAATCTTTTATACATAATTATACATATATATATTTTTTTTTAATCAATGCCCACTGTATCTCATAATTTGCTCTCATTCTGAACAAATATTTGAAAAAGCCCTGCAGAAAACTACGCAGCAAACTGCCAAGGAAAATAAATGTTATTTTTGATGAAGCTCCAGACATATATAGCGATTCCAGTGGAACTAATGTGACCGTTATCCATTTTTAAAAATTCATCCTTGCGAGTGCAAGTACAAGGGTAATGCGAGGTTATTTAAATAAGCTCTTGAATGGGAAAAAAAAAAAGAGTCTCTGAGTGGATCATTTATGAGTATCACATGGTGGGGAAGTCCATTTTGAGTTAGTGATGAGCCAGGAGCTGAAAGATATCCATGGCTAAGTCTCCAAAGCTGAGAGGATGATTTATAGTCATGTATTATCAAATGCACCCGCTGCGGAGTTAAGTCACACCACTTGCTGCCATCACTTTGAATCAGCGAGGAGATTGAGAGGAGGCAAAGAGAAGACAGATAAAATGTAAGAGAAAACCCCACTGAGAGACAGTGTCAATTGACAAGCAGAAATTACAGACAAAAAAGGAGAAAGTGAGTTATGCCATCTATGAATACATTTGAAGTAATCAAAGATAAGTAGAGATTGCTTGAAAGGAGGTGAACTGACTGCAAACTGTAACTTGACATCCAAGATAAGCAGTTTCACTAAACCAGGGAGGTATTAAGCTGAGCAAGCCTTTCATCACCGTCAGTCAGAGCCAAACTGATAGTAAGGAAGTTGCCTATAAAACTATTTTCCCTCAACACAAACACCGAATTTACAGCCTAACCAGGCGTCATTTGTTCAATTGTACATTTTCAATTGCTCCATAGCAAGTATAAACCATAAAATCCTTATGGACCATCTGGAATAATGTGTTGATGTTGTTGTCTTAGATCTTCAGTGGTTTATCTCATGTGTCCAGAACAGAACATATTTTATGTTTACAAAGCATCTCTCATCTCGTCTCATCTGGAAAACCACAGGGGTCCTTAGTGGTGACAGTCATTTTTCACTTTATTCTCCTCCAGTCCAAAGAAGTATTTTGATCAGTTTTATACCTCCTTTAAACTACTGCAGATCCCAGAGGCTTTACCCACAATGTACACTTTGTCCAGCTCATCTCAACTCTTTCTCGCTCTGCTGCAAACGTCTTCTCCAAATGATTTGAAAACGCATAAAACTTCCCTACTTTTTGTTTTGGGCATCAAGATATTTTCAGTCGTTACAATAGGTTATTATTGAGAAGCCACATTTATTTGTTTAAATAGGTGCCTTTAGTGTTAAATCATTAGGTTTTGATTACCTAAATTAAAATATGCAGCTGAGTAATTGATCTAATGTGAGGGTTTAATAATACACACAAACATTTATGAAAGTATACTTTAAACTGCTATATTATAGCAACATTTTCAAGCAAATATGGTTATTATTTGTGAACTGGATGCTGTGAATGTTCAGCTTCTTGTTGGAGCAATGGGATTTCGGAATACATACTTCGGTCGTATCCATTTAGATAAGGGGTTACAGCAATCTCATTCTAATATGTCACTTACTACTTTTGTCAGCTCTGAGAATCAGGCTCCAGTCGAGATGGAGACTCCTATTTAGGGGCTAAAGATTCAGGAATTATCTGCTTGCATGCTTTCTCCAGCTCAGTATCTGATGCTTTTGATCCTAAGAATGGAGCTGGTTCTATGTTAAAGATATTTAGTTTTTAATTAAAACAAACACGAATAACATTTTTTTTATTGTAAATTTAGGTTTTTTATACATTTTTATAAATAAAGCTGTATCGGATTAGCTCTTAGTTAATCTCAGTTAACATGTCTGCAGGATCACAGCAGAAGGACTGCTAATAAAAGTTGCAGGTTAGTCAATTATTCCTTATGAAATACTCTGTATAATTGCTCTACCTCATGGAACGGGTCTCTCCTCATGTTACGGCTGCCCAGTGGCTCATCAAAAGGAAATACCACAGAGTAGTTTTTTGCATATGACTCATGGCTCCTCTCTCTGATCCAGCGTGTGTTGTCTGTCAAAGAACTGTGAAAACGCCTGAGAGGAAATGAAATGAATGTTGATTTAGAACGTTACAGTCAGACACCCTTTAATACATGCCATCTATAGGTGTTGCTCCTGCTATAGGAAGCTTATTAATATATGGATACATACCTGATGTCATATCCATACATGTCGTTTTCTGGGCGGCCATGTATGATCCACTTAGCAAGCTCTCTGCCACAACCACCTCCCAGCATCATACCTGGCAGAAAGTTAATGAAAACACATGTTAACATCTTCCTCTGAGAACATTTCACCCAACATGGTGCTGATTCTATATAAAGGTCTTTGTGTAAAACTAGAAATTATATGAATCCCTGCTTTTAGTGCAATAAGGTATTAGATAAGTTGAAAAGGAGACTCGGGTTCTTGCTCTTACACTTACACTGTGCTTTACACAGTAGAGTGCCTCGCAAAAGAATTCATGCCTCTTGAACCCTTTAACAGTTCATTAGATCGTTTTGAGTGTCAAACACACTTAATTGTGCATAAAAAAGTTTTTTATATTTTTTTAAAGAACTAAAAGGCCTTGAATAAATCAGTATTGGCTCCCTAAAAGCTGATAACTCAAAATAATTCAAATATAAATGTAGAAGGCCACAAATTGGTAAATAGTGACTTAGTTGGGAGGCCTCATAGGTTTGCCATGCAACAATATTGAATAAACAGCATAATACAAACCAAGGAACACAGCAGAGAGGTCAGCAAGTTTTTAAAGAAAGAAAGGTTAAAATGTAATATCCCTAGTTTTAACGTCTCATGAAGCAATGTTCATACGATCATCTTAAATGGAAAGATATTTTTGCACAAATCATTCACATGAGAAGCAGCCAAAATGGCCCATGGCATCTCTGGAGGAGATCAAAAATTAAACTAATACAATTGGTTGATAAGGTATCTGTTGGTGCAGTAGGTCAGAAATCTGACCTTTATGGCAGCGTGGCAAGAAGAAGCAACTGTTGAAAACATTGTTTAAGAAGTTCGGCATACTACAAGCCATGCAGGGGACAAAGCAAGAGGAATGCGCTTTGGTAAGCTAAAAAAAAAAAAAAAATGGGAAGGAAGGATATGAGGCTGAAGCAAACCTTCAAGCCGTATGCTGGGAAAGCAAACATGAGCAAGTGTTTTAGAAGAAACAAAAGCGGAATTTTTTGCATAAATGGAGAAGATAATGTAGGTAGGATAACATAACACTGTGTGCACATGGCGCTTAAAACATTTTCCCTTCTGGAAAACATGAGTTGGCAGCATCATATGGGGAAGTCAGGAGGATGAATGGACCTAAACATTTGGGAATCCTGCAAGAACATTTGTTAGAGTCTGCAAAAGAATTGCAAGTGGTGCAGAGATTCACCTTCCAACAAGACAATGTTAGAAATAAACAAACAAAACTGTTATTGCATGGTTTGGAGGAAGCAGATTGAAAGTGATTGCCAACATTAAAGCACAACATCCCCCAGTCCCCAATAGGACTGAACTTGAGCGAAATTACAATAATATCTAAACAATAACTTTAGCCTTTATATGTGCAAAGCTGGTAGAGGTCCATCCCCAAAAACCTACAGGTGTAAGCACAGGTTCTACCGACTCAGGCAGGCTGCATATAAATGCCCACTTAATCTGCTTTATTCCCCATTACTTTATGCTATTCAATATATAAAAGTACAGAACATTAAAGTATTTATGGTATAAAATAACACATTTTAAAAAGCAGTATTCCATTTTATGGAAAATAAGCATCCTCATATTCATGAGTAGCGCTGTTGATTACATAAATCATTATTTTTGTTTTTAATACACAGACTAATTGCAAGCAACATTTCCACTTGATCGTGATTAAGAGAACAACCGAACAAGTGCAAGACAACACA